>CAJQZM010039092.1:27577-49579 GCA_907164665.1 Colias nastes | reverse complement strand
TAACAAAAATTACAAGGGTACATTTGCTTTGACTTACAAGTTGTTTTATTTATTTAAATGTTACCATGTTTTGACAAGGCATAGACTATTTTATTATCTATGAATTTAAATACTTGGAAATGTGCTATTGTTATAGGAATCTGAGTTAATCGACTTTAAAAAAATATTGGACCGCCAAAAACCCCAACTGCGGCGGCACCGGGAGCCGGTTTCGCACAAGACCCGATTTTTGCAAAATGGCTCCCGCACTTGAGTGGATATAAAAAAGGTGAAATAATCAGTGCCATTAAAAATTAAAATTATAATATACAAAAAAATCTAGTAAGTAGGTACTATTTCGTAAATCACATGATTATCTAGCTACATTATTTGGCATACACTTAACTTATTTCTTTTTACTACATAATATACTAACATGCGTCTCTTCCTCATTCCCATTTGCGAACCCGACCTTACTTTTTTCGCAAACCCCATCAATATTGGCCATTACCCTAAACTTTTCTCTCTGTATAGACAGATGCCCAAATTGGCCGAATGCCGTCCAAACCCGATTTCTAAGGCCCCAATTAACCAGTAATTGTACCCTTATCACAAAGAATGTCTAGTTTTTGACGGCTCCGCTAGTTTGGGCGGCAATCAAAATGTATGGCCGGGAAATTTGCATTGATGGGCAATCCCACTTAATGTTTTAAGTGAAAGATCGGATTTCAAACGAAAGATCAGATTTCAGTATTGTTTCCAAACAATATTGATTCCAGTATTGTTTTTATAAGTTCGTTATCATAATTATTATTATAGTGCATACCTACTCAATATATTTTGCTAATATTATTTTGATAGGTACACCAAACGTTACATTTCTTTCAGATTCTATCAATTTTATAATCTTTACAATTTCCCTATAGGTTACAATATCGCGATGCTTGAAATACTTCTACAAAACAATAACAACCATCTCTATTCACAGGAAGAAATAATAGACGGCGCAGAGCTAATGGCCGGTTCTGCAGTCAAGCAGTTCGCGCACTACGGCCAAAACATAAACGACAGAGCCTTCAGACGATGGTACTACTCCCCAACTATGAACATCTTGAAGTACGGATCAGCAACACCACCTAGTTACAATCTAAACCGTATCAACGTTGACGTCATCATGCATTATACTCTAGGAGATGACTTGCTGGATGAAAGAGATGTGCTGTCTATGGTCAATGACTTGCCTAGAGGACAAGCCCGCCGGGTAGCTAAGGCTGACTTTGGTCATGTAGACTTTGTAGCTTCCTCCCTCGTTAAGTCACTGGTGACTGATTTCATTATTGACGATTTGAGACGACGATAATAAACGATTCTTTAGAATTGTATTTGTTATTTATGTGTGAATGAATGTTATAAAGTTATCTTTAGAATGTATTTTTGAGAAATAAGCCCAATAAGGAAATCATCAAAAATGATATGCCTGATAATGTGTAAAACAATAAAAATTAGGCAATTTATAATTTAATGCCTGAACATAAAACAATAACACTGACTAAAACTTTCCTGGTGGTTTTATTATCTAAATTTATAGATTACTTCTTAATACTGCGAATTAAGGAAATTAATTGGGAGAATAAAATAAATCGCAAACAATAAAATACAAATTGTATACCATAAATCTAATATTCGATAATAGATTCTAAACAACAAATTGAAAAAAATAGATAGTATTATATGGCTTGATAATATGCCTAGGTACTAACTGTTTTCTTTGTTTGTTTCTCATAAATTATGAAGACTTGAAACACAATTTTATAAAAATCAATCTGGCTCTTTTACGTCAAGAGGATGTACGGTAATTCTCTAGAAAATTCTTATTTGACGTTCATTACTAATGCCCATTGCAGCTTAGGTGTTTTATATTTTAGGGATGTCACCTTTTTTACCTAACGAACTTTTTTACTGATGATTCTATAATCTGAATTAACACTTAAAATAATACTGAATACCAATAAAAAGTTATCTTTAATTAAAACATGACAACAAACCATTGATATCCTTTCCATCTAATCCTCTTTATAGGTACTGTTTTAAACTGAACTATTTTTATGAATAATTTCAAAATCTATCTGCTTCATTACTTCGTTATACCTCCTAACATACAAAGACTTATCAAAATCGATTCACCGATTAATAAAAATGAATACTCTATAAATACATTTAAGGTTGATACAAAAGGCAATCCGTGTGTCGTTTAAAAAAAATTATGATTAAATCGATATTTTGTTAATAAATTTATAAATGAATGCCATAAAACAAAAAATATCAATTTGTTAGTCTTTGTTTACAAAATAATAATACGCAGTTAAACGCGCATAAATACACAAACACGAAAAAAGCAATAAACTATAAGCTTTTTACACTACTATAGCGATAAGATAAACTAAATACGACTCATTATTATTAACTCAACAATACCTATGTCTTCAACTATAGAATGAAACCTAAATGTGTGTATTTTTTTAGATCGGTATATATGTCGTGGCCATATCGTAGATTTGCTCATTTCATGATATGATCGATCATTTCACGAAATGGTCGCATTTCATGAAATGGCCAACATAGTTTGATCAGATCGTTAAATCGTCAACGTTTCACGATTTGGCCATCCACATTTGGCCAGATCGTATAAAATATAAAGAGTCCATAAAATATTAAAAAAATTCAGAATATTCTAAAAACTTGTTTAATGTCATTTAAGTTAGTGCCGCGGCAGCGGTCGGCGAATGCTAGAAGCGAATCGTTTTTGCAATAAAAAACAGTTAGGTTAGGTTAGGTTAGACTTTGATAAACAACGCACGAGCCGAGCGAGCAAAGCGAGCGTGCCGCGGCAGCGGCCGGCGAGTGCCAGAAGCGGATCGCTTTTTAAAAAACAAACAATTATAATACTATAGTAGGATATATAAATATATATCCTAAAAGAAAAAATGCGTCTTAAATTATTTTATTTAAGACGCATTTTTTCTTCAATACATATAAGATATCCACATTTTCCATAGTACTCGAACCGTCGTAAATTCTTTGCTATGACTTTCTTCATATTGTTATTAAACGAATTATGAAGTTTTTAACTGCGAATAATTAAATTTTCGCCAGCGGCCGCCATCTTATCACATAAACACAGAGCTTGCAGCGCCTCTACCAATGATTAATGTAACTATTTTACGATATGATCAAATAATTTTGATCATTTCATGAAAAAAACCGCGCGTTTAGTTGGCCATATCGTGAAACGATTTCTTATCATTGATCTGCTCAAGCCACATCATGATGTGGCCAAACTAAATTGGCCATTTCACGAAATGCGACCATTTCGTGAAATGGCCAGTCATATCATGAAATGAGCAAATTTACGATATGGCCACGACATATCAATAACTACCATTAGATAATACAATTTACTTTTTTAAGCTTTATAATTATTATTATTCACCTAGAATAATGAAAATTGAACAGATTGGTCAAAAATAATTTATTACTAAAGGTTCTATAGTTAGATCTCACACTCAAGCCTTATAGAGTTACAGACTTTACTTTTCATACAATCTGATAACATATTTATTATCACTGAATGCGTTTATGTAAGTGTGGTATTTACAAACAAATGTTTTAGTGCATTTAGTACAACGTATAAAACTCTTTGTTTTAACACGCATTTATTAGCTTCACCTGTATGATTGTATGTAATCGACATGTTTGTATGTGAGTGTGTGTTTGAATTTAAGCGTGTTTTTTAGTTTATTATTATTATTATATTATTCAATATTTGAACTGAAATAAACAAACGAGATAAAATGCTAGAGCATTATTTTATACAGCCTTATCCGTAAATGAAAAATGAGGGATACAGAGACCTTTGAGATCCAACCCTTATTTTTTGTAACACTATCTCAATAATATATTATTATTAAATTTTATTGAACACTTTCACTTAGCAGGAATACTTTTATTTTTTATCTATCGGCTTAACCATAAAAATTGATATTTCAAAGAATATAATCTAAACTTGGTGCAGACAATTCGATGATAAAACAATGCATGAATCATGTTTGAAATCCCTCTTTATCATTTAAACTGTAAACACGTTACATTATGCAGAAATAAAAATAAAATAAAGAAGTAATGAACTCAAGCTCAAAACAATTATTGCCTACATATATTTTAAAACATAACTTATGCAGGATTGTTTATAATTCCAGTAAAGTGTAATTTAGCAGAAAAATCCTTCGAGACAGTAAAAAGCGTCCATATGACATAGACGGCTGATCATTCACTTGACCGTAAAAGTGAAGCAAACCTTATGATTATAAATATCATCAGTACTTATAAAAAGATAAATTTTTTAATTTAATTTAAGCCAGTGAACTAACTATGGGTAAAGAATCAATTTGTAACTTACTATATGTATATATGCCAATTTATATACATTAAACTTGTAATATCTTCCATATTTCTATATCTTTATAAACTATTTACTAAATTGGATTTAATTTGTGAGGAATAGGAGAAATCCACGAAAGTCCAATTAAGAAGATTACACCACAGATTATGTAAGTCTAAGATTCTGAAATAATTAAATAATGTACAGACTTTAATTAATTACTACTTTACTAAATTAATAACTGCCTTGATACTTTATAAAGAATAATATTTTTTTGGACTTAAAACTTTAAAGTTTAAACCAATTTTTATTTTTTAACAAAGGCCATCGTCTGTGATAATGAAAACAGTCAATAACCTTTACTGTTAAGAACCTACCTGTAAAAGTTGACTGTATAAATCTTGTGTAAATTTTCAAAATTAATTATAAAATATAGTCAGTAATATCTAATAATAATTAGTAGAATTATACTAAAATCCACACGACTTGTTACCTTAACACATAACGTAAAATTTTAAATAACATCAGGAAAAAAACAATTTATACATAAGCTTCACAAATGTGCACAAAATAAACATGCCATTTACACTAATTTTCTAAAACAAAAACATAGCTCGTATCAAGTGTGGTCAATGAATGAAAAAGCCGAAAGGTGACACGTTGGTTGGTACAGATAATAGCAAATAACCATACGATTTGAGACATTATTGCCCCGGATTAAGATAACGAAACTTCCTTATAAAACAGGAGGACGGTACTCCTAAGCATCATTCTAGACAATGCTGTTCAAAATAACTCTAGTGGTAGCGCTCTGCGCTACACTTCCCGTGCAGGGAATCGATGTGTGCAAAACTGTAAGTAGATTCTGTTATTTTCTAGTGAAAAATATCAAGGCAGTTAGTTTATAGGTAATTAGGTTTAATTGGTTCGAATCGTGGAGTGCTGTTGCAGAGTTATGGAAGTCGATATATCTTGTGTATTTAATTCCGTGTGTCTGATTGGTCATAATTTGTTAAAGAAATATAATTGATTATGAAAGTCATCAAAGGCAGTTTATGTAAAATGTTTTTAAGTAATTTAACTTCGTGAAGTTTTCTGTTGAAATAATAGCCAATAATTTCCTAATATTATGTTGTATAAACTAACAAATATGCATGTTAAAGGTTAAAAACATCAGATATTTCATAATAACTAGCGAGGAATCCAATCAATCCTCACAAAAAATAAACGTTAGACGCAACTCAAAGTCTGCTTTAAATCGGTACATTGGTGCAATTTCAATCTCGGCATAAGAACTCCTTGACCCTGCCAATAATTATTTCAAGGCATAAAGTAGAAAGAAAGTGGAGCTTTCTGAATCGTATATTGCATTCGCTATTGTGTACTATGCTATAGTAAGATATCATTTTATACGATCCTTTTGTTGTATTTTTCATTCATGTTTGTAAGACATTTATAAGAAGCAAAGTGCTTTTGGATTGTGTTTTTCTGTAGCTCCTGGACGTTTTCCTTGTATTCCTTTTTAAATAAAGGCAATACGTTGAAGGTTATTTACTATTTCTTCGTTTGGTTTCCGAATAATTTCCTTTAAAAATTCATCATAAAAAAATTCAAAATAGAATTATATTTCAGCACGATAAAATATTAAATGCTGGGTACCCAGCGGAAAGGTACGATGTCCGCACAGAAGACGGATACATTTTGGAAGTCAATAGAATACCCCGAGGAAGGAATCAGTTCGGATCAAGCAGACGACCAGTTGTCTTCATGATGCATGGTCTCAGCGGCTGTTCCAGCAATTATATTGAAATGGGACCTGATTATGCCATCGGTTAGTAAAATACAATTTAAGTTTACGTGCTACTACTACTTGAGCTGTAGGTACTCGTGAGTTCGTTCACGTGCGCTTAAAATAATATTCAAATTAATCCTTGAAAATAAATAATAGCTTATATGTTACCCAGGACTAATTGCAATATATAATTAAAAAGTTTCATCATCCCGTCCCGTAGATTTTTGCGTGAAACGCGGAAAACAGACAGTCTTCTATAATTTTCTATAGATATCTATTGATTCTACAAACTTCTTAATTAATCGGGGCTTTCTAAAACGTATGTTTGTACATTGATATCTAAAGGGGTCTACTTAATTCACGTCAATTTCAGGTTTTAACTTAGCCGATGCTGGTTATGACGTGTGGCTAGGAAACGCAAGAGGCGTCGGCAATTCCCGTCGTCACGTCAGTTTAAACCCTGACCACAATCGCCAGAAGTTAGAATTCTTCGACTTCAGCTGGGAAGAAATAGGTGTCTACGATCTTCCTGCTATGATCAACTTTGCTTTGGAGAAGTCTGGTCAGGATAAACTCCATTACATTGGCCACTCTCAAGGAGGAACTGTGTTCTTAGTACTAAACTCGATGAAACCAGAATTCAATGACAAGTTCATATCAGCTCATTTGCTGGCTGGAGTGGGATATCAAAACCACTTCCCACACGGTGCTTTGAAAACTGCTGCTGCTTTCACCAACACTATTTACGTAAGTACTTTCGAAATTCAACTCCTTCTTAATAAAAGCTTAACAAATAATCTTCGCTTTGTTTAAGGAGCAAGGATTTAGATATTTATGATGTCTGAAGATAATATGTTTTACTTAAACAGTTCCTATTTACACGTTTTATATCTTGTTAATTTACTTTACAGGGCATCGCAAGGGCCGCGGGTATAGTCGAATTGAATGGGCCTGAAAATGCAGCAGCTCTTAATGAAGTCAGCGCATACAATGTAGATTTGGAGGATGTTCTTGTAAGTAAATCGTTTAAAATTGAAATGATTATAACAATGTTACAATTTTTTTAATGCCATTACATCAATAAATATCTTTTAATTTTCAGTTAATTGTTCAAATGACCACATGTTCCTCTTTGACTTTACAAAAAAATTAAATATCAAATCACTACATAGTATAAAACAAAGTCGCTTTCTCTGTCCCTATGTCCCTATGTACGCTTAAATCTTTGAAACTACGCAACGGATTTTTATGCGGTTTTTTTTAATAGATAGAGTGATTCAAGAGGAAGGTTTATATGTATAATAACATCCATTAAATAGTGGAGAAGTACTGTTATTTTTGAGGTTTCCAATGTGATGTCGTAAATAATTACATTTTTTCCGCTTACATTGCAAAGTGCAAACGCAGGCTGAACCCTACGAGTTTTATCAAAATAATGTACTAAGTATTGTACACATTGAAAAGGTCTACAGAAAAGTCCGCGATGGTATATGTCTATCTCTTATGGATAACACACAATAACTTTTTTTTGTCATTTACTTTTTACGACAAATAATGGTTAATTTTTGAAGCGATTTTAACCAATACAGCATTAATCCTTAACCAATTAAATACCTTGAATACATTGTTCATTTAATATAGATCTATATGGCCCTTTACACCGTATGATTTAAGTGAATATTTTCGAAGATATTACAGATTTAAAAATTGCGGGACGTAGCGTTTGCGGCGGTACCGGCCGGCCGCCATTGCACCCGTGCGAAGCCGGGGCGGGTCGCTAGTTAGTTATATAAGACAATTTTTTTTATAATATTAGAGAAAGTTCTGAACAATGATCACTATAATCTAATGATTGAATACTTTACAGGATCAAATCAATAACTCAACCGACATAGCCGCTGGTTCATCTCTGAAGCAATACGCCCACTACGGCCAGAACATCAACGACAAAGTATTCAGAAGATGGTACTATTCACCCGTAACAAATCTATTGAAGTACGGATCCCTGACTCCTCCTAAATACGACCTTAAGAAGATAACCGTAGATATCACAATGCATTACACCGTATCAGATGAACTCCTTGATGAGAGGGACGTTCTCGCGATGGTTAAAGATTTGCCGAAAGCCAACGCTCGTAAAGTAGCGAGAGAAGATTTCTCTCATGTAGATTTTGTAGCCGCCACTGACGCAAGACAACTAGTCACAGAATACATCATTGATGATCTTAGAAGGCGTTAAGACACAATGTTAAGATCTAGAAATAAATGACCTGAGAAGTACAAACGATACAGATTTTTTTATTCATATTATATTGCCTGATAAATTTAATCCCTGTATATCTAAAGTAATTCCATCGATAGTAACATCAAGTTGGTAGCCGCTTTATTGGTACAAATTGAACAATTAATAAATAACAAAGGTGTCGATAACATATTCGAGGATTATGATTCCAATAATATATTCACTTTATGAATGAAAAGAATTTATATTGTGCCATCCATGGCATTTTGAATACATAGGAATTTCACACCAATGCATACCGAATACCTATATAATGAAATTCCATTTCGCCCTACATTTTACGAAATTACTGATGGATACCATATCTGTAATCCCCTTGTATTCTCAAAAAGAGCATTTTTTTTAATCCATTAGCAGCTGTACTTTAAAATAACTCAATCCATAGTCCGCTAGTCATATCCATTTAAATTATATATGCCGTCTTAGAGAATCTATAAACAAATAAAGAGGTACGTTCAAAAAATAAACATAGAATTTCAGAGCTAAAAGCATCACGTCCAATATACATCTAGAGCGGTTACGACCCCGAGGCACCAGTTTACGAGGTGTCACAATAAAACAAACTAAAACCAAATAAATACCGTACATTTGTGCAATCTGACCGCGGATTTTTGTTTGATAGATTAACGTTTGGATTTCGCTATCTGCGTAATCCTATCTGTTATTGGAATTTATTCATCACTCATTACTCACTATGTTATATAAGTAACTTATCAAAAATATTATCAGTTCAGGTATATTGTGCCTAATAATTTTCGAAAAGTTTTGTTTATTTTCTTTTTCACGAAAGTTCGTTAAAAATCTTCCCGAAATAAGATTAAAAACGTCGCAACCAAACCTATCCAGCCAAGAATAGCAGACAGACACCCAGACTATCACCTCTAGCGACACAACACAAATTGAAACTAAATCAATAGTAAACAGAGAGCATCAAAGCGTCAATAATTAATCATTTCCGCATCAATATTTGCGCACTGAACCCCGTACCGAGGGCGCGTCATTCCACGTTGTTGGCTTTTCATTAATCCCATTTGATAGACGTTCATTTAGCCCGTACGTCCTGTGACCCCCACAATCTGGTTTCCATTGATTTAGAATATAATTTAGGTGTTTATTGAAGTGAAACTTTAGGCGCGTTGAGACTAAAATTTCAAGGTCGCGTCACGGCAATATCGTCACGTCATGGTGTTGACGATTTTGGTACCTTTGAATCTTACAAAGAAGTTTCACTTTTGACACGTGTGCTCGGCACACACGTTCCTTTTTATTAATGGAAATAGGATAAGATGGCGTAACACAAGTTAAATGATCAAAAATGAAAATCGATAAAACAAATCTAAAAACTAGAGAAGCAAAATTTCGCTTCGGTGAAATGTAAAATGGTATGCTGCACAGAAACAAAATGAAAAAGACGTTCATACAACTGTAACTAAAAGTTCAATCCAGTAGAATCAGATTATGGAAATATGAAAACGGTATGCACTTTCTTTATTTTAAAAATCTAAACATTAACAACATTTATTATCAAAATAATCTACGGAATAAATTGGGCTAATCGTCGATTAATTCACATATTTTCTTAGTAAAAATAGAAGTTGAAAATAATCCTTATAATAATTTCCCAAAATTTTCTTAAAATCAACTACTGCCTGTCTACCCTCTGTTTCCAAACGAGATGTCGTGAGTTCAATCTATTCTGAAAATTTATAGCTAAAAATCCATAATCACACCACCACAAGCCTTATTATCACTCATTGAACAAATTTGCCTACACTTCTAATTACTTCTGTAATTCCTAAAGTCTAAAGACTAATAAAAAACCTCTGCTAGCCCACACTTGCACGTAATTCATTCAATTCTATTTGTAAAGAACAATACAACGAATTTTGCATTCACGATGCGGCGTTAAATCTTTTGAACTAAAGCAGTTTCTTTCAAATGGAAATTTCGTGCGATTATCTTCTATACTATAGCTTCTATACTATCTATACTTCTATACTAATACTAATAATATTATAAAGAGGAAAGGTTTGTAATTATGTATGTATGTATGGTTTTCACGCATAAACTACTGGACCGATTTCAAAAATTCTTTCACCATTAGAAAGCTGCATCTTCACTGTGCAACATAGGCTATATTGCATTTTCAAAAAAATTAAGGATGACAGAATTTTTATTAAGGAATTTTTTACACCTTGGGTTACATTATTGCATTTTTGGTAAGGATCTCTACCAAAAATGCAATAATGTAACCCAAGGTGTAAAAAATTCCTTCATCTTGTGCGCTGCGGAATCTATTCCTTGAAGTACGAGGATGGTTCTTATGAAAAAAAACGTAAACATGTAGGTACCACGGGCGAAGCCGAGGCGGACCGCTAGTCTTTAATTAAAAGTTATCATTTGTCACGATCAGTCGTAACATATTACCTACCTAGGTACATGTGTAAAAAGTTTATCAAATTATTGATAAACTTTTTAAGTTCCGACTCCATTATGAGTCAATGATTTATGGAATCCTTTCTAAGACAATTAATTACTTCATTCGCCCTTATATTCTACTTATAAATTGGTCTCTTTCAATATAACATTAATTTTTTAATCATCTACCTAACTATTTACAGCTTATGTGGGTAATCAATTTCAGACGAAACTACGGTTAAGTACTGCATTCAAAATAATTGATCTGTTTCTTTCACTTTATTTTATACCAGCGCTAAAAGTTTCATCCAATAAACTAAAATAGTTATCATAAACTCTTGACCATCCCCCCAGCCCCCCAATTTTTTTAACTTTATATACCCAAAAAAAACTACACGTTAGAAAATTTCCCAATTTCAGTGACGCAATCTATAAATAATTCAGAGTCACAAATTCGTATTTACAATAAAGTGGTAAATTCATTTATTCCAACAAATTGTCAAAGCTATTCCTCTCACGGCTCTGCTAAACATACTAGGCACGTGCGTCCGTTTCGTACGACAATGGCCGTAGTCCGTACCGATCTGATTTTTACGAAATTCCCTAGGACTATTGGGATTTTGGGGACGTTTGATAAGCTTTTCGCCAAATCATCGCTCCATCATCCAGAATAGTTTTTATATCGATGTATGGACAAATTTCTATAGGATCTCCTGTTGGTAAGAAAGCACCACCACTGAAAAGTCAAACAGAAACGATGCTTTACGAATAAATTAGCAGCCTTGAAGGTGTATGTTAACACATCTAAAGATTATATTATGGCCATTCAGAAGTGCTGGATGTGGTAGACTATTCCACAGGTATAAAGCCATAATCTTAAACATTATCAAAGTTCCAGAACCTGTTAAAGACGAAGAGATGAGCAATTTTGGCTAGTATTGATCGATCTTTCTTCGTGGTATACCTACCTATGTGCAATTATTTGAATATTTTGACCCAACTATAAGTTTTGATTGTAGAATAAGTATAAAACAATAGGTACCATCCCCAAAAGGTTTTTACTTCTTATTTTAAATTTCTGATTTGGTTTGAAAATATGAATTTACGTAGTGAGACGTTTAATTCTATTACGTATAACCCATCGTTAATAAAATTATAAAAAGTTCATCAAAACAAATATCCAAAGAAAACAAGATTTCTAAAGGCGTTTTGTGAACATTTCCCAAGTTAGAAGCAATTAAAAGTTTTAAAGAATTGTTTTAGAAGATCGGGATTTTATAAAACCTCTTTGGATTAGGAACGTGCTTTTAAATCAATACATTAAATAACGGATATTTGAGAAATAATCGTGCCAGGTTTAAGAACAAAATAATTTTAATGTTAGTTTAGTAAATAGCCAGTTAAGTATACTAAGTTTTACCTATCGCATCGTATTAAATATTACTAAAATAGCAATTTTTTAAGGATAATGGATATTCACTTGCACGGAAAAAAGCACCTTACGAAAAATATATTTAGGTTATTTCTTTTTCAATAAAGTTGAATGTAATGTATTTGGAAGTACCAGGAACACATAACCGTGAGCGATGGTATCAGCATGATGCTCATATATCCGCGCGTATATTCGTATCGGGACCTCAATATCGATGGCAGCCGACAAAATACGTGAGGCGCATGGTTATTACGGGGTTATCTATGTTAATCTTAAAACTTCAGCAAATACATGGTTAAATACTGGTTTTACTCAGTCAAGTGTGTTTAAGTGTAAATTTAATATTAGTTTATTTTGCTCATTGGATATTTTCAATACTCTGGTTGTTTTTGTAAACACAAAAGTATTTTATATAAAAAAAATATTAAGTTGATAATTTGCAGAATCTGTTATCTAATAACATTGATGTTGATAACCTGTGACAAACGTATAGGTATTAAATTTTTAGATTTCCAATCATAATTAACACCTGCACATAAGTATGTGCAGGTGTTAATTATGATGTAATCTCTGTCTAAATCAAGAATTTATTAAATCAAAATTCAATAATTGAAACACCGATTTTATTACTAAGTGCGTATAAACATGTTCCCTACAAACGTAAGATTCACGTCTACATAATTTATTCATAAGTCATCTATCCCATCTGAATACCAGGAGCACATGAAGTGATAGGAGACCCGCAATATCGCGAGCTACGTGCCACGTACCAGTAAATACCTACTTTATGAAAGCGATACGGGTAAATTGGTTTCATTTGTCGATCTGGTGCCAAATGTCGTGCGTGAATAAAACAATTGGGAGGGCAAAGGTTTGTCATACACTATTCGATTCAAAATTTTAAGGATTTGAGTTTCGTGTCATCAATTTGACCTCTTAATAAGAGAACGAATCATAATTTATGATTGCTGTTGGAATTGACATAATATGTATAATCAATTAAAGTGTCATTTGATGCCTAAATTTGAAATCAATGCTCCGGGAAATTTTGGACTAGGATCTCAGAGTCAACTAAAGGTAGTACTTGCTGATGTGAAAAAGAATTATGTATTTACTCTGAGTAACTGAAGATGGAGCTTGTCAAATTGAAAGGAAAGTAATAGTCGAATTTCCCTAAAATACCTCCTCCTCGTATGTCACGATATATCAGTGTAACCGATATTGTGCAGATAGGGTTGAACATAAAAAAAATTTAAAATTAAATTAAATTGTATTCTTTGGCTACATCTACCTTAACATATCCATTATTCTGAATCTACCTTACTTACCAAATATAACAAATAACATTAAAGATTTCTTCTTTGCAGTTTAAATAAAGAATTGATAATATTAAAAACAACGGAAACAATTATAATCATATCTACCTCCATAATATTACATAAATAAAATAAACAACAACTAAAAAAAAATAACACTTGCGGCAACCCTACCATACCTGTAAATCCTTGATCGATGCGCGTCGAATCGGAATTTTTAAACGGTTCATCGACACACCCCTACCGCACCTATCTAATGTTATACTTTACCTAAATGATATCCATTATGAATATTAGTTTCACCCGTGACTTTAGGTATCAAGTCTCTTCTAATAAAAATTTCATTGTATTTTTATACATATAGGTAATTGTCATACCTAATATTAAAATCTTTTACTGTTTTTCCAAATTGTTTTCTTGTCGTTTGAAACACAGCAATGTGCGTGGTCTCATAGAGAATGATTTATTCGTATTATTTTCTATGTTTTATAGATTTATTTTCTAACAAGGGACAAACCCTGTTATTATTTCATAAAGAATCCCTGTAATATATTGATATTTACTTTTAATAAGACTAGATATTGAAAAAAAATACGTAGGTAACCTATAATGTTGAATTTCTCAAACCGCCAATGCTAGAATAAATACCTACCTGAAACAAGAAATAAATATTTATTTAATTTGTTATGCACAGTAAAGACACGTATATTTAAAGACTGAACTAGAAAATATAACAATATTGTCGACCGAAAATGTTGGAGAGAAACTGCTAGAGCTTTATACTGTAAAGTTTACAGTGTAAACGGTTAGGTATCTTCTATAAAATATGAATATAATGAATAATATATTTCATATTCTCCAATAAGTACATGGTTTGCATTTATAAATAAAAATTACGTATACAAAATAGAACTTAAGTATAATTAAAACTTTAAAGTGTCTTAACGAGAAAGCGATGCAATGATAAAATAACGTTACAAAAACGTTATCAAACCAAAGTTACCTCTAAGACTAATTCTATAAAATAACAAACAACAATGCAACAACTACCAATAAAACAAAAAAGCCAGCTAATCATTTCGCTTCTGAAATCAAAGGACATCAAACTAATGAACTATTACAATTATTTGCAGTAAATTACCCGTAAACACGCTTGATATAAGGTACAATATCCAATACATTTAGCGGGGCGTGCCCGTCAGAAGCAGGGCCATTACTAAGAAATTGTGTGGTGCAAGCTAATGGTTCTGCGGTTTTGTTATCGCATTGTGTTCTATGTTTTCAGAGGATATTTAATAATGCGTTTTTCCAGTGTGTACACGTAAGGGGCTTATACAATAGAGGTGATTGGTTGATCAAGCTTTTATTGCTTTGTCAGAGCGAGAATTCATACACTACCTACCTATTACTATTTTATTCACGGAATTATCTAGAAAAAAAAAATAGTTCAAAATTTAGATTCTTTACCGAAATAAAGCGTTCTAAAAAGTACAAAAATACAGGTCGCCGATTTAAATCAAGCGTGACGGTTCGAACTACCGATAGGAGAAGAAATGATCTTTAATATACAATACGAAGAGTTTGAGAAAAAGCTTTCAAAATATTACGGCTAATTTATCCCAAAAAGTGAACAACATAATTACCTACTAAAGTCTATATTAAGTCTAACCTACAAAAAATCATATCATAAACCTGTTAGCTTTGCTCTATAATTAGGTATAGCACATAACTACAGGATCCACTAACCACAAATAATATTCTATAAATCTATAGTAAAAGCTAATATATCTCCTGCCTTACGCCACGCCCCAAGTAATGCCTTACTAATGACTGTGTGTCGAGATTTTTCCTCATAAATATGCATTAATGATGGGCTTTTCGCCAGAAAGGGTAATTTAAATTTTAGCCGCGCCTCTTCAACGCGAACTTGGTATTAAATGAAAATCAATCACAATTACCTTTGTAAAAAGTTATATAAGTTAGGTTGATATTCAGAATTTACTAATACATTTTTAAACATTCGTGCCTTATGGAATCGAAGTACATAATATTATTTATGCCACAAAAAGCTGCGATGTTTCCAAAATCTAAATAATAACTATACTAAATTCTATTACAGTTTTATAGTTCACTACTACTAAAAATTTGACTGACTAATTGAAGGCGTAAAATATTTAACGATATACGTGATAAGTGAACGATCGACACAGCTTCTATACAAAAATTAACATTTTGATTTAACATCAAAACAAAACCATAATACCATCCATATAATATAATGCTAACGAGTTAATACGGATGTTCTTTCAACAACAAAATTAAAGGCACAAATATTTGTTAATAAATTTTATATCAGAGGTTCGAGTTCATAAAGGTACATTAATATTCCCTACGCGGTCCGGAAGTTCCCTTTCCGTTATCTTATATGTTCGTACTTAATGTACTAAATATAGGGTTTTCATTTGGTATTGTTTCTGATATTACAGAGTTTGTTTTAACTACCTATCTACTCGTTTGGTTAATTCTTGCTGTGTGATTGTGTCAATTTTGGGAACATACACATACTCAATCTTAGTTTTCTATGCAGTATTTTTAGAGCTTTAGCGTCGATAGGTATACTTAATGATCCGGCTAAGATTTAACTAATAGCTCTTAAACATAGATATGAGGTATACATTACGTTGGCATACGTATTCTATTTAAAAATTAAAATAAAACTGATAAAATACGATGAAATAAAGAATCTTATCACCTAAAACATAACGCCTGAAAAAATATTCAAGCAAAGACCTCAACGAGCATTTAAGTATTTTTAAAAGGGACCAAAAAACCTGTGAACGTTTTTATATTCCTTATCAGGGGTTTTTGATAAGGGACAAACTGCTTATAAGCATTTTACAACGTAAGAAATGCGTAGTCACCTGGATAGGAAATTGTAGGAAGTTTTATATAGGAAATTTAACCCATAAAGTTATCCTACAAAATGAATGAAAATATTCAAAATATGCTACGTCGCTCTCGTATTTTATGTAGATTATAGATATAGTAGAGGAAGTGTAATTCGTGATCCAATTTGCATCCATATTATGTAAATTACCTATGTAGTTTCCTTTAAAATATATCGTAATTATATCTTAACCTATTATACTATCAAAAGTAGTGTAGTGTAGCTAGTACAACTATACCTGAGTGTTTTTAAATAGATTTTCATGGAGGAGTGACACTACAAATAATAAATAAACAGTTAAGTAAGTTTTTTGACTGGTTTTAATTCGCATCAACGATTTCTGTGTTCTCAAAGTTCTACACAAAGCTGAAACAATTATTATTTAAAATATATGAATCGCAATATTTATAAATCATTCATTTATCGAAATCTATATAAATATATTTCATTATTTGAATTCCAATTACGAACATCGCAAGACAGTTTAAAATAATTGAGATGATTTTCCGTTTACAAACAGTATCAAAGCAGTATATAAGTGAGTTAGTGAACTCAGTAGAAAGTGCTCGAGACGCAAACTTATGTCTTGCAACTGCACTTTATTTAAACTCCAACTACCTGCTAAGAAAAAACAAAATGCGCTTTATAATTTTCTGTTGACGGAAAGTTTTTAATTGATTTTAATGTACCGAGTTTCTGCGCGTAAGCAGTTTGTGTTGTTTATTGATATAAAATGGTGGTGATATAATTTTGCTTAAAATATGGATTTAAAGTGATAAATGTCTACAATAAACTACAGAAAAACGAAAAGTTTAATATATTAATATCACTGAGAAAATAAAACCTTAATTGCCAATTATTAATTAATAGAAAATCTGTTATTAATTATCCTCATTTGTCAACTAATTAACACAAACATATTTAAATACTTACAAGCAATTTAATTAACAGTAAATTCCATTAAATTCAAGAACAAATACGTATATGTAGGTAAAGCCTTCTACGAAATATAAGTTTAAATAATATTTACATACACATATTGAATAACAGAATCCCATAAAAAGAAGCCTTACGCCCATGTTTAAGGGTAAGGAAGCCTTGGAGTTAAATATAGTTTATGAGAAATATTATATTACTGTAAACCATCAATAAATTGAATAAAGAACTTTTGGAATTTAGTAAGGTATTTGTGTTTATGATCCATTGAAATGTTACATTTTTTAGGCCTGACCTTGAGTTTTTTAGAGGACGCAATTTTATTTTTTTGATGTGTAGGGGGGGTCAGTGTGAAGCTAAAACCAAGTTTGTGGGGTCGCCACCCTTGTCCCATGGCCGCCATCTTGAAAATAGCGGTTGAAATGGTTTTAACGATATATCTCTTAAACTATTTATCTGATAATAAAACAATTTTAACATTATTTGTTGCAAATTAAATTCTCTACAACTTTGATTCAGTAACTTTTTGTCGTAGAACTATAAATAAAAAAGTTATAAGCGAAAATGTTCAGAAATTAGAGCTATTTATATTTTTCAATAAAACTTTTTTTTTATCATTTTACGAAGAAATGATATAAGACTATTTTTGTAGATTGTTTTTCGAGGAACAACTTTTATATACAACATTTTTTCATTACGTCAATAGCTAAGGTTTTACAGCGCTCAGAAGTGAGTACTATTTTTCAGTAGTAACTATACATAATAAATTGGCTATTGGCTCTTTTCCCAGACTCCACAACAATGGAAGCACACTGCAGAACATTTCAGCCCTGCTTTTCGACGTAAAAAAAAACGCACTTCCAGACTCTACCTCCTGGGTTGTGGGGAAAAGATTCAATAATTAATTATTAATAATATTGTAAAATTAATTATTAAAAATATTATTATAACAAAAATAAAATAATTACTGGTGACAAATTATTATTAGTACACACATAATATATCGTATTCTGTATAGTAAAGAGTACTTAAAATAGTACTCACTTCGGATGGCTGTAAAACCTTAGCTATTTACTTAATCAAAAAATTGTAAATAAAAGTTGTTCTACGAAAAACAATCTACAAAAATGGTCTGATATAATTTCTTCGTAAACTTATAAAAAAAAGTTTTATTGAAAAATATAAACATCTCTAATTTCTGAACATTTTCGCTTATAACTTTTTTGTTTATAGTTCTACGACAAAAAGTTACTGAACCTAAGTTGTAGAGAATTTAATTTGCAACGAATAATGTTAACATTGTTTTATTATCAGATAAATAGTTTAAGAGATATATCGTAAAAACCATTTCAACCGCTATTTTCAAGATGGCGGCCGTGGGACAAGGGTGGCGACCCCACAAACTTGGTGATAGCTTCACACTGACCCCCCCTACACATCAAAAAAATAAAATTGCGTCCTCTAAAAAATGCGACCCCAAATGTAACTTTTCAATGGACCATTATGTGTACCCACTTAATTATTTTTTCCTTCTTATGAAATAATTATTATTGACATTTAAACTATTATTTAAGAACCTTGCTGCGAGTATAACCTGTGTGTATCATATTACTTGAAACCTGCGTGAAAAGGTACAAACCAAGCTCTTCACTGGCTTCCTGTATCAGATTAATTGAATTGATAAAACGTAAATTCACTGTTTTGCAACATGTTTATAATGCTATATAGATAGCTCCAAACGTTCTAATTGAAAAAACCTCGTAACATTCATACAAACAAACCTTAATCCAATACTTACAATAAGTAGCGCCTGCGAAAACTTGAACGCAATAATGCGCGCGCGAGATTTTGCATGAAGTGTCCTCTAAACAGTTTTAGGAGTAGTTTTCTCTTGAGATTTACTCGAGCGTGACATCAAATTACTTGAAGGCGGAACGTAATACCATTTCGTATGGCATCGTGAGACGTGGTACAGACTTGAGCTGGGCTTAGTAAGCTTAAACAATTTATGATTTTCTAATATGTTGTAACATACAAGAATGGAGATGTAAATAAGTATAAATACTGAGTTAATGTATTATCTATAAATAGAATAGATATGTGGAAAGTTTCTTAAAAACTACCGACTTGTATTTTCATAAACGAATACTTTATTCCAACACTATTTGAACCTTAAGCAAAATAAAATAAAAAGGATATAACATACATGTTCAGCGTCATAGCAACGTTTATTAACTACTTCCGAGTGTTTTAGTCATCCGAGTATAAGTACCTACATACCTACAGGCTAAATATACTATTGAGTCTGTGAACCTAAACTAACTATTGCTGTGTCGTAAAATATAGAACATGTTCACCTATGCATTAAGATTTCACTGATATGTATATTGTATAGTCATAAACCAAACATTAAGACACTTTTAAAGACATTGATAAAATAAAAAAGGACCCCAGAACACATTGCGTTTAGTTTAAATTTGAGATTGTGGTCAAGCGCTTCCCTATTCTCAGTAAAAAAAAAATACAACTCTTCAGCCATTATACATACAAAATTATTTTCACCAACTATCCTACATCAATATCATTTAATCCACTCAACATTAAAGGCCTACAGATAAACCGACACAAAAATATTAACTCGTTGCTCATATAATCGCTTCCAAACTAAGTACATTGTTGGAAAATGGAAAAAAAGCGGCAAATATGTGGCAGTGAACAATAAGCCGATGTAAGTGTGAATGCGGTTGCAGCGAAATGTTTAAACAGCTCTCGCTATTGTAATACTGCTTTAAACTTGTTCCCACTTTTCATTCCCCGTTCCTTGTAATGTGTTTGTTTTAATTGACTTAGGTGTTATTTTGTAGTGGAGTTTATTTTATTCAGGATTATTTTAAAACGTAATAGTTTTTAGCTAGGGAAATAGCTACGAAATATTGGGAAGGAATAGTTGTAATTGCACTCTTGCAATTATAAATTATGATATTCAATAAAAGAGAAACTAAATACTGGAAATAAATGCATAGGTAAATTCATATATTTCATGCGCATGTATTTTCAACTAAACATTAAAATTTAAGCATTTCATTAATTACTTCACTATGTACATGTTACTACAAAGAAAAACAGTTTACAATTCACTTTAAAGTAAGCCAATGTAACAATGACTTCGATTAGCTCACGGCATGCCACACAAACACTCGTAAACAAGCAAACACGGTTAAAAGCATTCAATTGTAGCGCCAGCCGCATTTCCCGAAGTGTCAGAGAGCAGATACTCTCGCAGCTGAAAAATACATCACAGTACCGAAGGCTTTTAGCCCGAAAATATATTATTTACTAGGCACTGCTGGACGGCGTATTTCGCACAGAGTATTTCGGCCACAACGTATATTGCAATGAAATAGAGTAGAAAGTTGATCTACTAGTTTTTTTTTTCAATCTACGCAGATCGCTCTGAAATTTGGGAATTCTTTTGTTTTGTTTTGCCATTTTTATAAACGAACGCCCGGAATCAATGATAGATCGTCAACGCATAGTTAAATTCGAGGATGAAATATGTAAAAAAATTATAAATAATACCTATGTGTGTGACTCTAGTTTTTTATTGGATTCATATAAATATTAACAATATATCGTCTTCTCGAATATAAATCGAATAAAATATTACCAGTTCGAAAATAATATATAATTTAATTACCTATTTAAACGTCTATAAATAAATTCCTCGTTTCAGCTATTAAAGTTATGTAAATCGTAGGAAACATCCAGTTATTTATAATACGAAATACGGGGCAAAGTTACTACAACGGTTGCGGAAACTACCGTCCATTACAACAGTTTTATGCTGTTAAAATGCAGTCACAGAAGATGTACGACGAAACTCGCCAACATAAAGTCGTTGCTAACTCCGGCGATATATCTTGGATTATAGCTCTGTCTATCCGTTGTTTGAGAGAAAACAAATGATCAGAGCATCTGTTGCAAATTTTCATAGCGGAGCATCAATCACGGCACGTCCGGCCGCTGCGACGGCTGACGACGTTCTGAGCTAAATGCGATGTTTTAGCTTCGCTGATACGTTTCGATGTCTCCATTAGCTCATAGATGTTTGAATTATCATCGCCAGACTGTTTTGATAGCACAACAGGGACATGGATCTTTTATTAGGGCTGATAGATGTCACCTAATCTATAGAAATCTAACCACGCAATCTTTTGTACCTCTACGTTATGCTGTTAAAATTGTCAAGAAATGTATAATACAATTTTACCGATTCTATTGGAACAGAAGAAATACTTGAAATATATTTGATACAAATTTATTTATATGTTTTACGTAGTAACTATGTATATTTAGACTGGGGTAGAAGCCTTTAAAAATAATAAAAAGATAAAAAAAATCGCAGTCGGATGAAACCCATTAGAAAAGGAGGGGAATATGAT
>CAJQZM010039092.1:0-17577 GCA_907164665.1 Colias nastes | reverse complement strand
GTTCATTTGACCCATATTTTTTTCCTATGCGGGCTTGTAGTCTATAAGGGAAAGCGCCGTAAATCAATCTACATGACGCGGGGGTATTAAAGTTTTATCCAGTATTTTACCGAGCAAACTTAGTTTTCGCTTTGAACTAGCCGCCTGTGACTGGGTTGAATGGATATAAATAAATCTTGGACATAAATACAACTAAGTAATTCGTAGAAACAACCTACGTTGTAAAATATGCAATTTTTTCATTTTATAAGTTGATTCTAGTAATTTCGCCGCTTTTTAAATATATCTAGTAGGTACTTAGTCTCTTCTTTTTATAATAGTTTTAAAGTTCCTTTATGAATAACATTCTCAAAGAAAAAAAACTATTATTGCGTTTTACTCAATTTCATTCGCTGGAGGAAAAACTATCAAACAACCACCCTCACAAACTTTCACTTGATAAAATTACTAGGAAGCCTCATTTCCACAGTGGTGGTAATTATTAATTATTATGAAATAAAAAGGAAACTAAAAAAATCGGAAGTTAATTTTAAACTGATCAATTACCAATTACTTATTTACATAATAATCAATAGCTACACGTTCCGCATTCGCTTCGCTTAAGAAAATACAATTAAAAACTTCCTTATGGATTATTGTATAAGAATCGCTTAACCAATATGGATAAATTTTAATACACATATCCATAAACTCAAAAAAATATCCAACTGACACCACCATTCTGACAGTAGTTAAGAACTAAATACCCTTAAGTATTCATTTGTAATTATTATTATTATGAAAATCCTTTTTCACACACAAACGGCTAAACAAATCTATAAACAATCGCACAAACACATGCCATAGACATTTACCACATCCCTATTCCATTTCTTTATTCAAGTATCACGCGAACCGCAGGTTAAACCTAGTAATCCAAAAAACCCAGTACATTTGATGACTTGCAAAAAACCCGTGTATGGAGGCGCCTGTCTCTTCATCCCGCAATATGTTAAATGGCCACCGAAACCGATCCCTTTACATAGGTTTCAATGACGAAGCACTTTACAACAGTACCTACATTTATTTTCTAACACGATGGTCTTCAGATATACCCTGATATAAATACTAGCTTCTGGCTGTGGCTTCTCCCGCGTGGTCATAGAAAACTCCATGGGAATTAGATGTTTTTGTAGCCTATATCACTCTCTAGCAGTAACTAACTACCCTTCATCCTAACTATCTTAACTATCACGAGACACAATAATCATACCATAACATCGCTTCGTTGCGACAAAAATAAACAATATAATATTAGTAAGAATTATTATTTTGGTCACGAAAATATAACGTGCAGGGGTGAAATAGATGGAAATTTGTATGGGGAACAGGGCACAGTTACGTGAAGTACCTACCTACACGCGAGTAAAGCGGGGGCTGTAAGATAGCTTAATAAACGTTTGATTTTTCTATCTAAATAGTGTTTGCACTCACAAATCTAAAGAAGACGACAGAAAGAACTCATTTCAAATATTAATAAATAAAGAATTCATTATCTATGTATGTACTACTGTAAAATAATAGTCCCTGATATAAGTTTATGGAAAAATTCGGATTTTCAAAGTTATTATACGACGGGACTATCCATCCTACCTTTTTCTGCTTGAACGAAATCTATCCAATCAAACTCACAGGTGACGAAATATATTTCATTTTCCATTTCCCATTCACACTTATTCTTAACCCTTTCATTTTTGCCTTTTTCCTAAAACATTAGCATCTCGCAAATAGCACGAAAAACCAACCCAAGATTCTAAACCATTTCAGTTTTGCCTTTTTCCTAAAACTTTAGCATCTCACAGATAACTCGAAAAAACATTACCCTGTCGCAGTTAATTAACAGTAAATTCAGTCTATCACAACGAATTTCCGACTCATCAATAAAACGCAGAGCCAGGTCCTTATCTAACAATCGACTGGCCTAGAGTCTATGCTCTAGAGCTTGATTACTCCGGTCACAGTAACAAGCTCAGACCTTGGAAGGGGACTAATTCAGGGTTATAATACTGTATAGATATAGAGAAAGGTATACACTGTAGTTCATCTTTAGTATAAGCTATCGATTTTTTAAAGTACTTAAGTGAAAATCTGAAATATTTGGAGGTCCATATGTTCTCGTGTCACGTTTCATTTGCTAAAGCAGTAGTTACCTGAAACAAAAACAAAACAATTTATTATAGATAAATATTTTGAAGTGAAAACTTCTTTAGCGGCGTTGAGCACTTTTTCTGTAATGGGTATAAAATCTTAAACTCGCGTCAGGACACGTGACCTGATCGAAAAAGCGTAAGACGGATGGAGAGTAGACAGCTATCCCCTCTCTACTACGCGCGTTTTCACTTCTGCCGGCACTCCCGGAGTGCAACCCGTCTTTTTTTTTATCTATGTCATTTTTTTCATATATACCTACGGCATTAACGTTATAATTTTATTCCATTTTTTTTTTCAGTGTTCACTCTAATGTTAACATAAAAAAATTGGTAAAAAAGACAAAATATTTTTTAATCGTCTTTAACGTTAACAAGTTTGTAAAGCTTCTTATAAAAAAGCTTCCGAATATTTGTAATTACATATTTCTAAACACAATATTCCATTAATTTTCAACTAACCATCCCTTGAATATAGATTTTATATAAAGGTTGTTGAAATATTTGAAAGAGAATAACTAAAATTCATTTGGAGTATTTATGTAGGAGATATTGGCGAACGTATTTACTCAGAATTTAAAATATGTAAATTTATTCGGAGAAATGAAATATTCTATACAAATTGGTCGTACGAATTATAACTTTTCTAAGATTGAAGACTTTTTACTAGCTTTAATAATAATAATTGGATTCCATATTGATTTTGGCTTTGAATTGAAATTGAATGAAAACAGCTTCGGCTTGTATTATTCAAATATTTTCCAATAAGCCAAGAAAGTTTTATTTTTATATAAAACCCTTTGCGTTTAGATTTCATCAATTTGTCTAGTATGCTTGTAATATTTTTATTATTTTGGGGACATCAACAATAACGAATAGAATACCCTTGTTACATAAATGAAATATTTAGTTCTGATGAAATAAAAGCGTATTACCTATACAGAAAAATGAATAAGTATATACAGTAGTAGGTAGGTATGTGAAAGTGTGTGCGTTTCATAAAAATTTCATATTCGAGGCTTTAATAGCATTTTTCAAAGGCTTTGTAGCTTTATACGAGATACGAAATTTCTCTGTTTACTAAACTAACCGCTTCATGTATAAAACAAGTAATTTTTATATCAAAATCATGTGATTATATAACTCAAAACATACACCTTCCAACACAGTCGGACAAAACAACTCTATCAAAACGAAACGTCGGGAAAATAATATAATGAATACCTAAATCGCGTTTAAAATCCGTTAAAAATCTTTAATTATTTCTAAAAGTACTAGCGGTCCGCCCCGGCTTCGCCCGTGGTACCTACATGTTTAAACTACCCTATCTCTCAAGTTGGATCGAACTGCTCAATCCTCGCGTAAAATCAAACGCTAGAAAGTACGAACTCTATCAAAATTTAAATTCAGTCCTTAAGAAACTTATATTCATTGAAATTTGAAAAATATGAACTATTCTAGACACGAAGGGTCGTGACCTAACCCCTATTTGCTGTCTGACAGACGACGGTAAATTTGGAATATTTAAATTGCAAAATGAATCTGCTTCTGTTTAACTTGCATGAAGTTTCATCGTATTTTATCCAGTTAATTACATTAGATTTATAAGCTACAGATCTTAGCGAGTATGAGAATGAACTTAAAATTTAATTAATGTTTGCATAGTACATATCTCGAAACAATTTATGGCAGATGTGCCGGGTGACAAGTGTTTAAAATGAATGGGTTTTCATCTTCATTGTCTTAAACTTAATATATTTATGAGATTTGTTAAATTACGTTTATTGTATTATTTTTGTTTATTTATTTTTTGTACTTAGATTATACTACGAGTGTGAGACTAAAAGTAGGTAGATACTTTTTCTATATTTACGTACAATCCGAGATAAAAGGAATGTTCACTACATTATTTTAGTTTTATGGAAAAACCCGTAAAATACTAATCTCCAAATTTTCATAAACAAAACTAATTTAAATATGACTCACATCAAAATAACAACATTACCAGTCTACTATCCACGCCTTCAGTTTTCAAGATAATTCACTTGAGTGATGAAAATTAATAGCAAAACTTAGACAAGCCCATTATATACTGAGCGGCTTAGCAGTTTCGGAGGTGTTAAGCCCGCGAATAAATAATAGAGTCTCTACGTAAATGTATGGGGTGTTTTAGACCCAGCTCGTGTTTTAATTATGAACCCTTTTTTGTTTATTTTTAGAAGATAAGTTAATTTATTTTTTAATAAGCCTTCTTTATATACACTTACTAGCTTTCCGCCCGCGGCTTCGCCCGCTTTGTATAAAACCTAATAAATTATATACTAAAACCTTCCTCGAGAACCACTCTATCTTTAAAAAAAATCGCATCAAAATCCGTGGCGTAGTTTTAAAGATGCATACATAGGGACAGAGAAAGCAATTTTGTTTTATATTATGTACTGAATACATACGGATATAGGGACAGAGAAAGCGACTGTTTTATTCTATGTACCTAGTGAAGAAGAATTTGTTTGATTGCGCTAATCTCAGAACAGATTTGAAAATGTATTTCACTATTAAATAGTCTATTTGTGGAGGGAATGTTATCGTGACATGAGGTAAAACTGCAGAGCCTAGCTGTGTTCTGATATATCAGATATTTAAAAATTAAAATCATATTATATATAATTTGATTGTAATTATTGCCTTTTATTTCTAACGGATATTTTAACTTATATCAGAGATTTGTCACAACTTCGTACCTGCGTCTAAAAATAAAATGATGAATCACGACACAAACTTTTTATCTTTTATCTTCAGTTTCAGTCCCTTCAAATTAATATCAAACCAATTTTCCTATAAAATATAAAACGAATTTTCTTTAAAAGGAAGCAACTTTTATTCTGTGAAAAATATATCATCTTTCTCTAATACAGATTTATTATTCATTTGTCGTCTCCATATCTTCTTTTGTTCAAGCGATAAATGTAATTCGCACCGTGTTATTATGATACTTATACGAAATTTGAACACTTGCTTATTTCGCGAAAAATAACTAAGAAAATCTGTGCAATAATAAGAAAATCATTTAGAAATGTATTCTTGTATACTAAACGAAAGACGCGCGTCTTTCACAATAAAAGTAATAAAAAGTTCGCTCTCGACGAACAAAGAACTTAGTGGAGCCGCATTATTTTTTATTTTTTTATTTTCATAAGTATGATAATAGTCGTGAAAGTTGTACGTGCTTAGGTGAATCTTTTTTTATGTTTATTTTATGCATATTTCCATATGAGCATAATAAACACGTGGAATATATTATAAAAGCGCGGGAACAAAGGTGGTAAATGAGTAGTTTGTTTATAACAAAAGCGCATTTCATACTGAAAGATTTTTATCATAGAAATCTAAATAACAAGGCACTAGAAGTGTTATAATGTCATAATTATGATTTTTATAAAGTTTTTATTTATTTATCAAAGGCCAAGAATTAATTGTGTCAGCTAAGTAAAACTAGTCCCTGTCGTTATTAGAGTCCAGTAAGAATGTGTAGGAAAGAAATAGCGTCATAATATTTAACGAGAAGAATATGAGTAACATTCTTACATGTAGTAAAAGAAATGGGGTCAATTTTCAGACAGTCGCGGTCGGTGGGACTTATAAAATTCTTATTCATCGAATAATTGAACACAATGTGTAACATACCTAATTTATAAGAAAGTGTATGTTTGTCCTAAAAAACAGGCACGCCTATTTTGAGGAATAAGAAAATTTTATGGAAATAACTATTCAATTGTTAAAACAAAATATACAGAGAAAACTATATTATACGAGTCGCTATTTTTCCGAGTAGGTACATTATACTTATGATTTTTTCTGACTTGTACATTCGAGATTTCCTTTGCCATTCGTTCACATGATAGACTATTTCATAAATTACCATGTTTAATCTTTTATCTTTGTCCATAGCCGAGTGTTTTAAGAATACCCTCAATATAAATAAAAAGCCGACATTATCAGTATACTTTTCACACGTCCTTCTATTTATTGAGCAATAAAATTCATGATCGTGGCTGCGTTCACATTATTCTATATCTTTTCATATATTATTATTTCTATATCTATATCATTCATATTATATCTATACATTTAGGTACTATAGGTACATTCACTATACATTCTATACATTTATTGATGTAGAGCATAGTTGGAAAAGTTATATAATCAGTACAACCAAAGGTTAACAAATGCTAGTTCTTCAGAAATGACAAAATATCGAATTAAAAAAATTGAAATAAATAATTCATTCACGTATAGATGTTTGAAAATGATATGAACGATAAAATTAAAGTAGGTAGCTTAATTGCTATGTAGGTACATTTATAAAAATTCGTATAGGTACGTACGACTTGGCATTACCTACTCAAATCATCATTGCGTTTTTTCTAAAAAAATAAGCCTGCTTCAACATTTTTTTACCTTCCTACATCATTAAACATTTAGTAAGTCGTTATTAAATAATCCCTATGATATTACCTACACCTTTCCTACCTCATCAAATACCAACCAACTAGGTGCATACTCTCCTGGCTTAAAACTACTCTTAACCCACTGTCCTGTGTGAACACACCCTTAGGAGCACGTAAATAAATGTGAAATGTAAATATTAGGCAGTAAAGGGACCTTGCGTAAACGCCTTTATAGTCCGCCTCGGCGTATAAAATCCGTGGATATTAAGCGTTTCATATGGTATGTTACTGTTTACTATACGACGATATTGTTCATAAAGAGTAATGGGGACATAGGTAAATCTTACCAATATTAGAAAAATTATTAAAGGTTTTGTTAATTTTTCACGCAAAAATAACTTAGAAAGAAACAAGGTGCCTATTGAAATCGATTTTTGATTTGATAAGCAGATGGCTATTTTTACTACGCAAATTAAATCGCGGTTTCCGCTAGTATTATAAATGCGAAATGTCTGTATGGGAATGTATGTCTGTCTGGCTGTTCCGCATTCAGGACTAAACCACAGCACCGATTTGGAGGAAATTCGTTATGCAAATGTTTTGGTGGTAAAAATCAACCACAAAAGGGTTGTAGGGGAGAAAGTTTATGCCCGTAATTTTATATACAGTGCACAGTTTATGCTTGTAATTTTGTCTGCTTATCTATACATAGCTATACTAATACTGTAGAAGACCGTATGTTGTCCTGGTTTCACGCAAAAACTACTTACTTTTTAATATACTTACATATATAGCTATTGATCACTATAAGTACAAAATGAGGAGAAGTGAAGATAAGCATTGTTTTATTTGAATAATTTAAATTTAAATCAACACACGAGCGAATGGAGTCGCGGGCACAGCTAGTCAATAATAACTTAATATACGATACCTTATATTATTTTTATGAATTTCGCATGGCATATCGGTAATTTGAAATTGAAATAATATACATTGGACTTATAATTTATAACAGAAACCAATTTATATTTTCAGTGCTGACATTAAAATGCAATAATAAAATTATAAAGTTTAATTGGAAACTCGTTAGCGTTCTGTGAAAAATAAAGAATGGTAAAATAAAAATGGTACAAATGCATACTTTTTTTCGTTCGTTATACATTTCATTGGTATTAAGTAAGGTTATTATTTATAAATATTAAGAATATTAAGAGAATCTTCTTCCACTGCATCAATTTTACTTATACTACATTCTCATGCTCATTGCTTGTGGTATTATTTATCTTCATTAACCTAAGAAGATTTTGAAGATTTAATTTTTAATTAAATAGCTTAGTTTATATACTTCCAGAACATACAAATTGCAAAGCAAAACTCACACGAAATGTAGTTTTTCACATTATGGCAAAATCGTAACTTTTCTATAGTTATGACTACAATATATAGCAAATAGCAATACATTTTATAGCTTTTCCTTGAGGTTTCACGTAGTACGTACTAATTCTGTAAATATTTATGGTCCTACATAGCTCCAACATTGTTTCTAAGAGCCTAAGACTGTTTCATATTATGCATTATACTTAGCGAAGTTTACTAAATACGTTAAAATTTTATGTAAATACTGTTTGCTGAAACTGTATACTAATTATGAAAATTTATTCACCAGGTAGGTGTTTCCATTTATTTTGTAAAATATTAAATGTTTTACTCTTTCCTTATTACCTTTCCAAAGTAATCAAATAATTAAAAACGTGTTCGTTTCATTAAAAAAGATAGACTAGAAGTTTTCTTGATGCGTGAAGCATGTTTGTGATTTTCCATTTAAGATTATCACTTACATTGTTTTGTTTAAATAAATCTATTTTCATTTTCTAGGTAATATAAATAAAATACATATACAAATTATCTGTATTATTAGTATAATACATTAAATTAATTTGGAACTGCTAATCTCAACGGATATTACAACAGTTGCAGTGCAGTCGACATTAGCAGTATAATATTCGCAAAGATTAAAGCCATTACTAAGGTAATATTACACTCCTAATACCTTATGTATCACCGTATTTACGATACAAATAATCCCAAGATAATAACATGTATAAAACAGTAGTTGCTCTTCGAACAGAGCCACAGTTTTCTTCCTTTTACTTCCCTTATTCGATTAATTGCCCAAAAAAAATAACTTGTTTGTCAAGCACACGTGTCAGAAGTGAAACTTCTTTGGCAAGATTCAAACATACCAAAGTCACTTTACTCCATGACGTGACCGTATTGCCATGACGCGACCTTAAAATTTTACTATCAATGCGCCTAAAGAAGTTTCACTTCAAAAAGTCCAACCTATTTAAACCCAATACGCGATATAAAACCATTTACATTGAAACCGTTATATAACTAAGTACCTCTAGACAATAAATAAGAAACGAGCAAGTAAAACGTCCAATATTTCCATCCCATAGATTCCCGAATCGCGGCTCCATGTAAATCACGGCTATTCTTGGGCTATACGGTTTCCTCAAAATGCTAATTCGCTCCACAAAAGATGTTCGACAAGAGGCAGAAGTAAATAACTCAGCAAACGAGGTCTGTATATCACTGGAGATAACTAAGCCAGTGTTTTTGTTGCTTAGCTATTGCGTAGTAGCGGAAAAAGTTGACACATTAGGTCTCGGTTTCTATATCCCGCAAATAATATGACGCTTTCTAGCTTGAACTATTTCATAAACATAAACTCACTAGGGTACAAACTATAGTTTAAATTAAGCTCGATATTATTAGCTACACTGTTAGTCATTGACCTTTTATTAATCGCTTCCAATTCAAATAAATCAAACTTCCAAAGCGTCATCTGTCCTGTGTCCTAATAGGGGAGAAATTACGACAAAATTGGACTGAACTATCAACGCGCGATATTTTGTAGGATTCTAGTAAAAACTAGTTCACATTTAAGTCTAGACCATATTGTATTACACTATCCTAATCAAATTTCTCTTAAATCTGTTCAGTATATTCTTGTAAAACCTTCATATTCCCACAAACATGATTTTCAAAGTACATATACATTTTAGTCTAGGCCATATAGCATATATATCTTTCTTCTTCTACTTAAAAAAACCTCATCCACATTACCAAAATATCCAAACCAACTATCTCAATTCATTCCACATCACATCACCCTTAACCTCGTTATAAATAACATATTATCAGGAAGTATTTATTCAATACCGTAGCCACTTAGTAGGGATCGCCCGTACGTATAACCATTTGCGCGCTGAAAGCTAAGCGGTCCTCGAGGGAGAACTATCAGATCTCAGCTGCACCTTGCCGCTGTAGTGTGACCAGTAGCAATGGTATTTTTTAATTATAATTGGGAAAAAGTTATAGACAATATCTAAATACGAATGAAGAAAAAAAACGAAAGAAGAATTAGGCTTACTTATTTTTATTTAAATAAATAAAAATAAATAAGAAGATTAGGCTTAATTCTATTTCAGAATCACGTTGTGAGTAATCAAAAAATTCGTGAAAGTTTCAAAATTCTACAAAATAGTATTTGACCTAAAAATTAATTGAAAATTACAGATAATTAAATGAGGAAATTGAATAATAGAATTTCTCGACCAGTGGTATTCCAATGCTCTTTTAAACAAATAAAAACGAAGGTTCCTTCTTCATCGAGTAATAGCCTCACTACATCTTAGTAAACCATATTAGTAGCGGTCATCATAAATCCCAAATCCAGTGAAAAGCATGCTACCCGCATCTTCAACTTTATCTCGCCTTAAAAGCCTTAACCAAGTCGGCGAGGTTATATTTTATCTATATATATAAAAGAAAGTCTGTATGTTCCAACACTTATAACTCGAGATCTGCTGAACCAATTTTCATGGTTTTGGATTTGTTGGATTTGTCACCGCCCAGAATAGCAGAATAAATCATAAAAACAACAAAAACTAGACGAATAAATATTTTCCCAAAATTTTGATTTTCGTACATGTCAATCATTAGTTGTCAATCCTGTCAAATACGGAAAATAATGTTTGACAATTTGACATTCATGCGTTCAAAAATGTATTATGTGTAAATTAATTAAAAAGTAAAAAGGGTGAATAAATATTGTTTGTATTTTTTTAAAATAAATTATCAAAAAGTGCAATAAAAGCAGATACATAAAAATTCCTCAAATGATTGTGTTTACGCATGTTTTCAGAAATTAATAAGGTATTTTTGGTGAGGACACTAACCAAGAAGGTTAGTTCGCTTAATTATTAAAAAGAAATTCTATAAAAATGTAAAAATTCTGACAATTATAATTTGTTGCAATTTCGTCGACTGCTTCAAGAATATTGCGTTGACATAATATTATTATTAACGTTAAAATTGAAACGGAACCCCTGACTCATTCGGTTGAACCAAGCTAAATTGCGTTTTGAAGATTACATCCATTTACGCGATGCAATTAGCACAGAGAAGAAGATGCAGAATATGTTGGTCTATTTACTATTTTACCGGCGACATAGGTCATGAATATGCGCAAGATGCAATGACATACATAATATTTTCGTCATTATGGTCGGCCAGATCTATTCATTACATTTACATGTACATAATCCGAAATGGATGGAAATTATTCAACTGCTGCTTCCCGGACAGATATCAAGTGATCGGCTCGACATTACCACACATGTTTTCAAGCAAAAAATCCGATCATGAGCTGTTACAAAAGCAACACATCTTTGGGATTATTCAATGATGGATTTATTCAATCGAATGACAAAAATAAGGCTTGCAGCATGCACACATTTTAATTTGGTTAGTCGAAAGAATTCGGGCGGATAAAAATTGTATGTGCGGGGATTGCTAATCCTGTAACCGATCCAGAACGACATGACATGATGTTCTAATCACGAATATATGATTCATGGACCGTGTGGCACCATCAACCGCCAATCACCATGCATGGTTGACAGCGAGTGTTCCAAAAGGTATCCACGAAAATTGACGGCAAAGACCAACACAGGCAACGATGGTTACCCACTGTATCATCGTCGGTCGCCCGATGATAGTGGTAGAAGTAGAACTATCATAATTAAAGTGAAAGGAAACGATTTGTGGTCGACACCAGTTAAAGAACGAAAAGAGTTAATTCGAGTGCATCCCAGGCTGCAAAACGTAGTTTAATTCAATAGGTAATTTTTCTCTGACACGTGTAGGTATGAAGTATTTAAGTAATCGAAATAAAAAGCCATTATACCTATATCTATATTTATTTTGTATCATTGTATTCCGTTCATCATAGCCTAAATTAGTTCCAAGCCCAAAGGTAACACGACATTCATTGACTGGGCGGTACAAAGTTCGCCGGGCCAGCTAGTAACTTTATATAGAACTGGCAGTACGTAACGGTACATTTACATCAAACGAACATAGAGCAATAGTATTCTTTCGTGATCTTTTAGTGTAAACGAAAACTCGTATTCAGTGTTGTTCAGTATTAGAAAATTGCATAGAATCTTTTCGAACTCACTAAGAAAGAATAAACCGGCGTAGGTTTAGACTAAAAAAATTTAATACAGTGGGGTTAGAATGAGCATTTGATGTAAATGCACCGTTACGAGAGTGTCCCGTAAAACTGTAAAGTATGCGCACAACTCTATGTAAACCATTTTGTTTATACTCGGATGGGGCGCGGAATAACTTTTCCTATTTCCTTTGTTTTCAAACAAGCTTCGCTTTCACATGTGCAAGCATTATCCTTTGAATAAATTTGCAAGGAAACATATTTTGTATGGATTTTTTGGCTACGTGATTTCGTAATCACTTTCTGTCCAATATCCGTAAACTAACAGCTAGGTATAAAAAAAATCCTGAATATGTAATAACTTACGAACTTATGTACCACCTCTGTTTAAATATACAAACATTTAACTCTAACTGATATTTTTTGCGATAAACATTAACCACAAAGCGCGCGACAAATTTTAAGACAAATAATACACCTCAAGAAGTAAATCTACCATTATTTATGAGATCAAAAACGAGGGAACACACTTGACTGAAGTGCGAGCGTGTTATTGCATAACAAACGATCTTATAACGAATACCAAGAATATATTTCCTTGGAAAAACGCGGCGCGGATCATGCGAGAATTTTAACTTCTTTCAGCAAATACTTCATAGATACATAATAAATGCAAGTGTATATATAATCTTTTCTTTTTTCAGCCTCATTTATAATGCGTTTGATCAAAAAAAATGATGTTACTTACAAAACCTAACTAACGCACAGAAATGAACTATAGGAACATGTATTTCTATCGAGATTTTAAAAAATAATTTCGTTCATCTGATTTGGGATTAGCTTATACGTATACCTTATCTATTTCAATCAAATTTATTACAAGTCAAATGTATGTAATTTTAAGCTATTGCATAGCTTCTATCGCGGGCCTTGAGCGCGGGGACCGAATCCAGAAATTGCGTAACGAAAAATCTCACGCTCCCCACTACGACGGACACGGAGGTGTGACTTGAAGGCATGCTATGCAATAGCTTTACCGCGGCAGTCCCCGAGTGCCACACGTCTTTTTTATTTCTAACTACATTTCCACTCAAACATGATCAACTCTTTCAACTACACCAAAATTATTTAGATTACCAACAAAATATTCTTTATCTTGCCATGTTTCCCAACCAGCCACAATACTCAATATTTATACCAATTTCACGCTTGAAGAATATCAAAAAAACGCCTTCTTCACCCGATGGTGACATCTGGATGGCGGGGAAATTTATAGACCCTAACGTATGGAGACCCTTATATCGAGCTTAGACAAAAACCTTTCCCTTTACGATTTATACCATGAATGTATCAGTTTACGGTGAACAAATATGTAACTGACGATTTTTTACGTATTACTTGAACACTGACCGCCTCCTTGGTACAGTGGTTGACGCGTGAGCGTAGCACCGAGGGGTCCTGGGTTCGATTCCCGGTGGAGACGAAGAAAAAAAAAATTTCTCGGTCTGGCAGGACACAGAAGGCTGATCACCTACTTATCCCTAAAAGAAAATCGATCAGTGAAACAGATGTATAATACATCTGCCCCTTACCCCACTAGGGGACATGGGACTTCACACTTTTACTTGAACACTGTAGTAACTTTCTATCAAAATCCAAAACGTATTTACAAAGAAAATAATTATTATTAGTATTAAGAATTCTGTCAAAAACTCCTGCAGTATGATTAAGTAATAACTTACTGAACTAGAACAATAGTACTGCATGACATGACGCTAATCTTTAACTTTGATTCGATTCCATGAGGCTAATTGTATCAACACTTAAATTTTACTTTTCTAAACATATCAATCATACAACAAAACATAACAAGAACTACACTAACGAAATAGTTAATCATTAGATCACTACATAGTATAAAACAAAGTCGGTTTCTCTGTCCCTATGTCCCTTTGTACGCTTAAATCTTTAAAACTACGCAACGGATTTTGATGCGGTTTTTTTTTTAGTAGATAGAGTGATTCAAGAGGAAGGTTTTAGTATATAATTTATTAGGTTTTAGACAAAGCGGGCGAAGCCGCGGGCGGTAAGCTAGTACAATATAAATCAATTAAGCAACTTACAAATCTATCCTAACGAAATCGTAAACTTAAAATAGAAATAGACCCAAGCGAAGCCGCAACACTTATCTAGCTAGTATTGTACAAGAACCGAATTCGCCAAACTTCTGTAACCTTCCAGAACATTCCAGAAACGACCGGGGAAGGCATGTCTCGCTCACGGCTATACACTACAGTGACATCGACATTTATTTACGGGATCAAATCCGCTCCTTTAGGTACTTCCACAGTGACGCGGAGATTGAACCAGTATATTTATAAGGTTTAGAAACTGAGTAAGATACCATTTTTACTTTACCAAGCTGTATGGAAAAGCAGGGAATTGATTTCAAGTTCATTTTTTGTATCGCAATGTTGTTTAAAATGTCTTCAATGAAGTTTGTCTTTAAAATTTCCCTTGTCACTGAATCCAACAAAGAACTGTAGGTACGGGTCTTGTTATTTAGATTTCTATGGTAGGTACTCTATGTTAACGAAAAACATTAATTCTTATAAACAGCTGTAACACGTAAACTGGTCATCAATCCAGACGTAACTGCAGTTCATATTATTTCCATACAGCAAAACGAGACATGCATTCTCTAACTAATGATCCAAATCATTACAAGCGTCATAAATAAATCTCAATTCATTAAAGGAAAACACGCGATTCATAACAGTGATAAAATAGTCGTAAACTGAGAAACCCAGAAATTTATCATCTTGACTTTGACTTAAGATACCAAGTATATAGGGCTAGACAGAGGTTATCTGGAGCGTGAGGAAAGTTTATATAACGCGTTATGTTCGATATTTTTATAAAGATTAATGACTAACCATTTTGCTTTAACCCATGGAACCATCAAGGTGAAAATTTGATGGAAACAAATCTATCTAAGAATAGCTGTGCTTCGCGGTTTCACCCGCGTGGCTCCGCTTCTGTTGGTCTTAGCATGATGATATATAGCCTATAGCCATTCTCGATAAATGGACTATCCAATACTGAAAGAATTTTTCAAACCGGACCAGTAGTTCCTGAGATTAGCGCGTTCAAATAAACAAACAAAATCTTCAGCTTAATAATACTACTATACTAGTATAGATAGATATTGACCGAAAAGCCTTATGTTCTCATGCTATTTAGGCTACCAGGAATGCATTCCTGCCAAATACGGCTAATGACCACTAATTTTCGTAACTATTACTTCTGAAGCAACTTAACTGCAATTTAAAAAAGATTAGATAAAGTCAAATTAAGCAAAATACAATACGTTGTTTCTTTTTATTTTTTAAGGGTCTCAGTTTGTTGTTCACAGGGACTTTATAAACGTCTTGCAAGCGAAACAACGCTGGTAATCTAACTCATTGTCTCCAACAAGGGATAAGGGACTTCACTCTTCTTTCAATAAAGATAATCTACAAAATCGTCTCATTTCAATGAAGATTAGCCATCGTTCGCACTTCCATTCGTATTGTCTTCAGTCTTAAGACTCAATGAGAGAAAAGAAGTATCATCGAAATATGTACGTTTGAATTCTTACCACGCATTGACTTCTCACCAATGACCTATTATACTAGTAGACGCGGCATACGCGAACATCATTGCACTAAAAAACAGCGTAATTAATACATACCTACTTACTAACGCATTATCACCAATACAGTTGTTCTCTCTTTCACTCTCACGCACGAGACATAATACATGTCTCACTCATGTACTTCGTAATAACAACTGCCGGTTAAAATATAAAAAGAACGTCCAGCTACGACGCTGAATGGTGCGTGACTAAGTGAAACTCGGGCACTTACCCGAGTTTTTTCTTGCCAAAATAGAGAGCGGGTAACGTATCTAGCTTTTTTATATATCATAGCTTCTCACATATTATTTATGAAAGTATTGGCAGAAATATTGTGGCTTCAAAGTTAAAGCCAAATTAGGCATATTATATTAAAAATAACAAAATTTAGAATGCCGCTTATATAAAATCTCCAAACATAACAGTTTGTGTAATGTAATAGAATAAACATAGCTACCTAAATCTTTGATCACGGAGTAAAAATTACAATATTCTGAACCTAATAAAAACATTGTAAAAACCTCATTGCCAGCCCTATACTGCGCTCTAATTGGTTTCGGTATTTTTAACTCGTTAAAATCTACAAAGATACGATTGTTTGGGATTTCGGAGCGTTGTTTTTACTCGATCTGAAACACGAATCGCTCGTGTTTTTATTCTAGGTTGAAGTTAATTAGGTTACTTAGTGTTATCGGGGATCAGTGGGACTTTAATTAAATTCACAAATAACAAATTTTCACACGAATTAACTATTGTTTCGTAAAAATAGATATTAATGGATAATACATAATTACATATTATACAACATTGAACTTTCTTTTTTTTCTGTATATTACATCCTCGTTCGTCGACGTCGACGAATCGACGTTCGTCGTCACATTTAATCTAATTGATCTCGACTCATCAATAGCTATGATTTTAAGACATATTTACCTATTTACATAATATGTATATCACATAGTATAATGATAATCAGAAATCGAAGAAACACAAACTTTATTTCCATCGTCACAATATTTATAAGCAAATCGATTCCGACAGACTAGACTTTTAAAATATTTCTTGAGGTAGAAAAATTGATAATTACGAAAATGCTAAGCAAACAGTGTTTGTTTTCATAACAAACATTTCATATTTATATCAACAAACAACAGAGACAAAAACTTGTATATTTATAATACCCATAAAAAACATACTAAATCTGAGGACAATTCTAACACGCTTAGCGCATTCTGGCTTATTGCCTGTTTTTATGGTTAGAGCGAGCCTAATTTCAATTTGGCGTCGTGCCAGCAAGGCAATGTCGCTTGCAGAGCATAATATACTGAAACATATACTGTGTACATAGAAGGTAAATATTATGTGTACACGGTACCGGATAGGTGGACTAAATACTATTTGGTTGACCGCGCTATGTTACGAATTTGTTAACGATCAAGGTAATATACAAGCCTATACCAATATGAACGTAGCCAAAACATGAACAATTGTCCGTTGACGCTTGGAGTGACAGTTTGTTGTGAGTTGTATTAATACTTTAAAAATAGTTGATCCATTGAAATGTTACATTTTTTAGCCCTAACCTTGCATTTTTTAGAGGACGCAATTTTGTTTTTTTGATGTGTAGGGGGGGTCAGTGTGAAGCTAAAACCAAGTTTGTGGGGTCGCCACCCTTGTCCCACGGCCGCCATCTTGAAAATAGCGGTTGAAATGGTTTTTACGATATATCTCTTAAACTATTTA
>CAJQZM010039091.1:42198-56860 GCA_907164665.1 Colias nastes | reverse complement strand
TCTGTCTGTCTGTTACGCGTTCCCGTCAACCGATCTTGATGAAATTTGGCACAGACAATCTTTAGACCCTGAGAAAGAACATAGGCTACCTTTTATCAAAACACCACACGGGCGAAAGCTAGTTCTAAAATATATAGTCATACATATTATACAAACGTTCGTAGGTATTTAAAGTATTTAGTAAGTATATTATTAATTATTGTCATTAATTATTATTTTCTCATTGCAGGTAAGTGTCCACTTATTCACTCAGTACCTCTACAACATCGGTAAGTTATAGATAAGAATTATTAATTTATTAAACTGTATACATATAAAGTACTCTATCAGTATTGTAATTTAATTATCATACTAGGTATATCATAAAATATATGAACGGTAATTGTAAAACTCGTAATTGGCGTATTGATAAGCATATACATATATAATACGATTCAGTTAATAAAGTAAGCTGTGAAGTTTTCGTAAATAAATAAAAAAATATTGTCAATTGCCACAATTTCCATGAATAACATAACTTTATAATACTTATGTTAGAAGAATTGTCTATCTTGAAAATGATAATAAATATTGATATCTATTTAATTTTAGCAATAAATTGCGACTAATGCGATAATTAATTGTCATCGCTATCTACTAATTATCTTATACATTTCGTGATAAGATCAAACATAAATTTTGTACCGAATAAATTGTCTCTATATTTTATTTTTTACACATAAAAAATCTCTGCTATTCATCGATTTCACTTCCTATTTTTTGAACAATTACATTTAACATAATATACAAACAAAAATAATATGTAAATGAAAAAAAAAAATGCATTATTTAATCATCTCAAATCAAATAAAAAAAAAATTTACTTGTTACCTACATTTATTGTTTTCTTTGTTGTTAAAGGCTTTTGTTCAATTAAAAACGAACATTACAAAAATCTTTTATTATTCTATGTCTGGGTTAACAAGTAAAAGGAACTTAACAATAACTTTTTTAAGAATACAATAACATTATTTTGGTCTCGTTCTTTCTTACGTTAAATATTTGAGAGTGAAAGGGACAAAAGATTTATAAGTCAACGAACACAAAGATTGTTACAATTTTACTGTGATTTTACCTAAATTAAATGCTCACTCTGCTAGAATGTTAAATTTCTTAATTCCTATTAATCTTAAACAGAAGTATTGAATACGTATAGAAAAAATATTAATTTTGGGTCAAATCAATCGTCTCTACAATTGTGCAGTATTTACTCAAACTGAATAATAATAATAGCTCTTTTTCGCATTAAAATGCTGATGTAATACTTATAATACCACTAATACTGCATTCTACACATTTAACATACAAGAAAATTACAGCAATTTCAACACTAACACACACGAAATAAGAACTATAGTTAGGCTTAAAATTCTAGTAGCTGAAGAAGCCTGCGGTGGGGTATAATGAATAGAAAATAGGTTATTCCAGAAACCCATTCTTTGCTGATGGATGTTCACCCTTGCTTCTTCTTGGAACATATGATTAGATGTTGTGGTATCTTCACCACTTAGACGCAATGCTACGGTAGATCCTGGTGTATAAGGATTCCAAATAACATTGGTGTTGGCTGGGTTTGGGTCTCTGAAATGTGAAATTAAGCTTTTAGTCGATTATTAAAAAAAAATGAATTATCACACTAATAACGAAATTGTTTGGATGACTAATCTTGGAGTCATAAGTATTGATAAATTAGTGTCTAGTGTTTTGAAACTTACCCATTTCTAGCAAATGCAGCGAATCGTCTCAATAACGAAGTCTGTACAAGATAGTCGCCTGTACGTAAATCGAAATCAAAAAGATAGTTCAATATCGCGCCATGCTTAGCTCCTGTTACTGGTATTTGGGGATATGCCCAATCTGAGTTATGAGTCCCTCGGAAGGCAAATTCAAGCAATCTCACCGAAGACCTCGAAGTTGCTGCTCTTTCGGCTATTCCCCTTAACACAGAAACTAGTATCATTGTATCCCCTTGATAGTCTAAGAAATCTTCAATAGTTTCCATACTGATTGCTTTCTGTGCAAAATAATATTCCCTGATTGATTGCGCTACGGCAGACTTGTTTTGCGCTGATTCAAATTTAAGATCGGCTTGAATAAAATCTGTAAAATTGCTTTGCATCTTGTTCAACCAATTACGGAAAGCTGCTTGTTCTGCCCTTATGGTGCCTTCCTTATCAACAAAAGCAGCAATGTATGGAACGTGACTGTAATTGCCATTGCGTAGTAAATTTATAGGAGCGTCAGTTAAAACACTCTCATTTGATATGAGATTCTTATCTTCGATACACGGTGCGAATAGGGGAGTGTTGTTATAGAACTCGAAGTCATTTAGTACTGGTGCAAGGACATTTATATGTGTTGAGACCAGCGATGCAGCGAGCTGTGCTGGTGATTTACCACCGTATCCTAATTTCTCGCCTACACTTTCTGCATATTTGAGAGGCTCATATGCAACAGCCCAGGGAGAGAGTGCCGATCCACTTATAGCGATGACTTTGTGAAGTAAACCTTGCGCTAGAGGCGATAACGTTATCAATTCCGCTATTGCAGCGCCTGAACTATGTCCAAGCAATACAACATTATTTGGATCTCCACCAAAACCAGCTATATTATTCTTAATCCATTGTAATCCTTGGATAACATCTTTGAGTCCAGCATTACCTGGTGCATCAGGTACACCTAAACAGAGAAATCCGAATATCGATAGTCTGTAATTTATTGAAACGACCACTAAGTCCTCTTCTACAAGTTTCTTTACAGAGTACACCTCTTGTCTGGTGGTAGTATATTCTTCACTTTCAAGCCAGACAAGCACGGGTCTATTACTGGCAATTGCGTTTGGTGTGAAAACATTAAGTACCAGGCAATCTTCGACTCCAACAAGACCTCGGCTAGTAGGGTGGGCGCAAATAACTTTAGTGTCTATTGCGTGATATTCTCCTGGATATACAGGTGGTGGAGTAGGTGCCTGAAAGTATAAAAATACATAATTAGTTTTATTTTGTTATAATAATAATAATAATAATAAACAGATATTCCACCCGTGCAATCAGTCAACCCGCAGGACACCTTGTGGCGTGGTGTCGGGGAGTAGCGACCCCGCGGGAACCGAGTGCTCCCGGGGGGAGGCCCCTGTCTTCATCTCCGGCTTGCCTTCACCGGCCGGTCGGAGTGAAGCCTGACGAGGACAGGACCCCCCACCTCTGGCTTGCCTTAACCGGCCGGCCAGAGTGGAGTCGCGAGAGCTTTTAGCTCGAAGGGTGGATGCGAAGCATAAGTGGCGAGTGGGCACGTGATGCTGGACCCTCAGGGAGCGCGTGATCGTAGTTTAAAGTCCAGGGACGCCTCTCCACCCTTAGCTGCTCACAATATGTTGCCCCCTTGTCGCACTATTGCAGCGACTTATTTCGGGGGCCCATACAGTGAGAGGGCGAGTCACCACCTGCCAACAATTTTTTGCTATATCTTAGTAGAAAGGCAGGTGCCATAGTCTTCCATAGTCCTTAATTCCGGTCCATTAACATCCCATTCCATAGCCCAGTTTATTTTGTTTCCTTATCTTGCAATAGTCCTACATCAGCCGCGGACTGCCCAGGGCTGTATCTCTATAGTGCAGTCATGGGCAGGCTGCGGCTGGTGTCCCACAACACAGTAAAGTTCTCGAAAGGGCCTCTGCGTGTTGGATCCGTGTCCCCACGTAAGCCTTCCAAAGGACCGGGTACCTTCCTTATGATGGTACCCGAGTATTATGGAATTGAGATACATAATAATAATAATAATAATCATTTATTTCAGATTCATCCTAAGATTACATCCATATTTCAATAAAAAAATATAAAATAGCCAGCCACGAAAATAAATTTAATGCCGTTTCTCATTTTATTTGCTTTTACTTGGAAGTAATCTTATCAGATAATACCTAACCTATATCTTGAAGCTTATCGAATCTTTATTTATTCAATTTATTTGTATTTAATATAAATTAATACTTTAAATGTCTCAAAATTTGGGTGCAAATATAAAATGTATCAGGAGGTTTAAAATATTTTCATAAAAATTATTTAAACGTACAAGTGTTATAAAATACTTCAATGTTTTTAGTCGTATCTTTATTAATTAATAGAAATTAATAGGTACCTATGTTAACTTTCACATCAATAGCAATTATTACTGTTTCGTTATTCACCTAATTCATTGTATTCGTAGAAACGTAGCTGCTAATTTCATAAAATTTATTAATGTATTTTGATATTTGTTCAATGTTAGATCCGAATTTCGACAAGGGAATGTTACCGTTACAGCACAGCTGCCGGTATTATGTGATTTATTTTTATTCAGGACCTCAGGTAAAAGAATTTGAGCATAGCTGCCGGTCCTTACATTTTGTATACTCAACTTCTTTCTGCACCTAATCTAATTAAGAGCTGTGACTCACTGAGTTGTTGCTAATTTTGACACTTAACCTATGTTAAGGAGTGGCTAAAATACTTTGGAATTTCGTGCGCTAATGCACTTCTTATATAGTTATCTCTACATTATAGTAACAGTTAAAATACATACTTTCTGAGCATTTGCTTAGTTAAGATAAAAATACATCTCGATACAAGCGGAAACATTGCGACTCTAAAACTAAAATAATATGTTAAATCAACATAATATTATAGTTATAACGTATGTAGGTACCTAAGTGTGTGTAAAATATTCGCACTTTGCAACACAGTAGGTACATACGTACTGTGTTTCTAATTGCTGTTATCGAAACAACGCCACGTAAGGACACTAAAGTGAAAATTGATGTTTGATTATAAATAATAATTTAATAGGTAGGTACTTTAAATATTTATTTTCAGAATTCGGCGTTACCAGCAATCTTATCTAATATTATCACATATTAGTCCTCTATCTTTCATTTGTTTTGAATTAACTATATGAAATACCTAGTAGGTACCCTATTATTTTTGTTTGAATAATTTTGGGCATTATAAATCTAAATAAATAAAGATAATAATAATATGATCTAAATGCGATGAAATTGTAGTGCCAATAGATACAAGCACGTGTGACGTAATGCGTTTAAATAAACACATATCTAGATTCGCTCACACGCATAGTAAATGCAAAGAAAATGTTCAAGTACCTTGAATCGATTCAGCCCAGCCGTAGAGCCGGCATAATGTATTCCGTAAAAAGAATAATAGTTTCCATCGCTCGCCCGGCTTCCGATAACAACACCTTGCGTCGTGTTTACAGAGAGGTTATCTTGCGCGTACGCAATCGCGAACAAACACACGAATAAAAACATTTTTGACGTCCGCGCACCTCAGCGCTCCGGTGCGGAATGAGGACGGCAAGGAAAAATGTAGAATGTAGATTGCAGAACCCTTTTTATCAACAGATATTGTATTGTAGATACCAAGAAATGTCAATGTAGATCTTCAAAAATGACTCAAGGTGCATTTTGAGGATCTTGTAAATAAGTGGTTATAGGGTGTGGGATTATGGACCATATTTATACAACACGCTTTTTAAATTAAGGCAATTTTGGAGCGAAGTCTTATGGTCTAATGCGTTTCATATTATATGGTTATGGATATGACTGATTTGCAAATGATGCTTTAACAGTCCTCGATTTTTTAGTACCAGAAGTTATTAAAAGATAATTTTTATTTGTAGTACGTGAGTAAGCTGGGCAATAAAGTAATTGCATCATAAACAGGTATGGTAATAACCGTCCTGTGTAGTTACGGCAATTGTTAAGATTTATAAAACTTAATCACCCGTTGTAAATCATAATTAGTAAGTACCTAATGAACCTAATGACTCCTCTATCAACATATACTTAGTAACAGCACAGTATTACAATATTTAGGAAATAATATTGTAATACTGTGGTAACAGCGTTGGTTGTAGATTTTAAAGAGAATTTTTAAAATATTTTTGAGTAGGTAGTTTTTTTTTAATTTTTATATTAAGTTTATAATATATATAGCTATAATAGCATTCGAATTCTTTATAATAAAAAGCGATAGATTTCTGAAACGCATGCCACAGGTCCCGCATTCTGGGTACCTATACCGTTTTCAACTGGCAAAACCGCAAGCCAGAAGCGATAGATTTCTTTGATATTCTTTAATTTCATAGATTTCTTATCAAATAAGCACTCAGGAATGAAATGAAATAATGAAAAAAGATTTTACTCAAGAAGCGCAAAATGCATATCGACCGACTTCATTAGTCGATATCACGATCTATAATTATACAGAAAGCGGGGAATCCCCGAATAACGAACACACTAATCGACTTGTAAATTTCATTGGTTGTTATTTTGAGTACGGGGCTTTATATTCCATCAATAAAGCGTGTTTTTTAGATTTTTTATTGTATTTAAAAACATTTTTTCAATGCGTATAGTGTATACTTAGGTACTAGATAGTTGAAATAATTCAAAATTCAAGTGCACATAAGTATTATATTTTTGAAGAAAAAGCAACCTAAACTGTAATTCATATAAAAACAATGTATGGATTGTAATATAGTATGTTTAAATGAATGTGCAATTTGCCTTACGTAACGAGAAAACTAGTTTTAGTGTTTCAATTTTCTTTAACATCTCATTAGGTATTTGTTTAGTTCACATGAATCAAAATTTATTTATTTATTAAAAAGGTTCATCAACAGTTGTTACATAGGTACGTATCTTTCGCGTTAAATAGTAACAATAGGATTTATAAATAATTATGCACAACAATTACAGATGAACACAACATTCACAGAAATTAATAACAAATTAGGCGATATCTATACAATTAATTAAACAAAAAAGAAATGTGTGTGCTCTTATCATTAAAGAGTTCCGAAAAAATGATTTGAGATTGAGTTTGAACTAGGTACCTAGATGTTTGGACGAAAGAGATTCTTCTTTCAATTACATATATATTTTGCCATATTATGTAGGTAGTAATGATAATGTTTAGTTGTACTTCAGTGAGAGAAATAAAATATTTGTAATGATTGAAGGTATCAGAAGAACAAATAAGAATATTTGTGGATGCTTTTTGAAACAGGGTAATAAAGAAAAAATATCTTAGCTCTACATTTTTTCAAGAGTTAATTCAATTTTACAAGTGTTGTAAATAAAATATTTAGATTTGTTCTTCTTGTGATTACTTTTTAAGTATTATGGGCACTTTAAACTTTGGCTATCTCACTTTGTCGTACATACAATTTTGCGTAAGTAAAGGTTAAAAGAGGTTATTTACAAAGGGCATAGGTTTGACACACCTTCACTAGCAGAAATACTATGGCTGGAAATTTAATATAATTCACACAAAGATACACTAGCAGCCTATGATTTTGTTATACATAGTATCTATGTTATGAAAAAGTTTTTCTGTTTTAGTTAGCATGTAGTCATGTAATTTAATGTTTTTCGTTCTTTATAATGGATTGTTACCTATGTATAATAAGTTACTGGTAACCTCAAAAGATACAGTGGTTACATGAAAAACAAAGTAGGTACTTTTCGAAAAGCTCTTTTATAAATTAAGAAACAACTTGAAGCAAACCTCCTCCTAATTTTAAGGTCGGTTATAAAATATCGGTCAATCAACACTGTAGCTATCAAGGTTCTCAGAAAAGACCTATCCACAAATTAATAGAAATTATAATGTACTAGAAATAGATTATCATTTCCTATCAAAATAATCATGGTTTATTAAATTACCAGGAATTATTACTATCACTCATACTCTGCTAAAGTTAATGACTCATTCTACACTTTTAAACGCAATAGAAAAGGTTGTCGTTTAAAAACAAATTAAATAATTTTTATTAAGACTAGAAATTATTATTTGCTGTGCCCTTCTTTTTACTCTATGTCGTTTTATGCCTATTGGCATTTATTAATTGTGAACAAAAAATGGAGCTTATATTTTCTCTTGTATTTTTTGTCAGAATTAATGTCAGAATTATTTAATAGGCCGTATTAATATTTAAGTGAAGTAATTCGATATTTTTCATTCCAATAACAATTTTAACTATTTTTTATATCGTACTGTTTAAAGCTACAGCATACGAAAATAAGACTCTTATTTTCCAGTTTTAGATTTTCATGTACAAAACAGAATTTAATTCATAATAATGTTTGACAGCTTCGTCAATAGTAAACTAATATGTATTGTAGTAGAACATACATCAATTAACATCAATGCAAGCTGAGCCGGTTGAATAGTGGCTTGTATTGTAGTTCAAGTGAATAGCGTATAGTGTAATCTATCAATCAAGATGGTATTGCGCACTTAGTTATCTCTTCTTGGTTCTTGGTCTTCAAGCGTAGAGTGAACGCGTACCTACTAGGGAAGCGCGTAGCATCTCAGACCTATTGCAAATAAAAAAATAGGGATTGAACATTATTTTTCGTTATGTTTTGTAAACATGCATACGTTTTGTCATCCTTCATGAGGGTAGAATATTGTTAAAAGATAGTTTATATAAATAAATAAATAAGACCAGTGAAATAAATTAAAAAGGATTATGGACTAAACACTTTTGATCGTTGAAAGATGAAAAATAATGTTTAGAAAATCATTAAGCCTATCCTTTAAATATTATTAGTTACATTATTACCAATGTATAATACGAAACATACTTAAATGATGATTATGAATCATAGTCAGTATGAAATAAGTCAGCGAACATTTCCTTTTTGAGTAAACTTTGGATAAACTCATCGAAAGTAAACAGAAATGACTGATACCGTGATATCGATTCTGTCAATCACATTTACTGATAAAATAATGATAAAATAGTTCAACAAAATATAAGTGCAACTCACATTATAATGGTATGTTTGTAACGTAGGATACATACATAATACATGGTGTTTCAGTGAGATTTTAAATCTATACTTAATCTATACTAATATTATAAAGAGATATAGAGTTTGTTTGTTTGTTTGAACCGCTAATCTCAGGAACTACTGGTCCGATTTGAAAAATTCTTTAAGTGTTAGATAGACCATTTATGGAGGAAGGCTATAGGCTATATATCATCACGCTAAGACCAACAGGAGCAGAGCTACGCGGGTGAAACCGCGGAGCGCAGCTAGTTTCTGATATAACTGATCCTGAAACTATATATTACAAGTAAATTATATTAAGTATGAAGTCAGGTGTATTTTTTGTTCATTATTTTTATCTATTCATTTCTTTGTAAATATGTAATACGTAATCACCGCGAAGATGTTTTTTCCATATACTTATACTGCCGGCTCTACATGTATGTTTTTAATATGTTTTGGTTAAGTTATTTGGACATAGACTCAAATTATAGGTTTTATTATATATGCGTATGTCATTATTAAGCTGGTAGAAAATATACAGACATTTCAATGACTAGAAAAATATTTAAACATCGCAACAAATTAGTACAATGAAACATAAAAATTAAGGGGGTAAATACTTCAGGATCTAAAGTAGACAAGAGTCAAGAGTAAGATGATAAAATAATGTGTCAGTCAAAAGACTATCCTATAATATTGAATTTGAAAATATTGACTTGCTTCTGCGAAAAAATCTGCACAGATTCTACTGAAAGTTATGAAAGCACAATGGCCTATAACAAAATATATTATTAAGCTATTATTCACCTCATAAAACATGAGTATAAACAAGAATAATTCAAGCTATTTTCACTGTATGGAGTACCAATAAAAACCTTTGTAATATCTCAGAGCAAAAGATTTCCCGATTTCGTGAATACCAAGGTATTTCAATTACTTGACATAATAAGAATATTATGCGGTTCGTCACGTTCAGGCATAATGGCTTAGTAGTTAGTATTATGGGTTAATTTCATTTTTATATTCAAGCTTTAATGCTAAAGGGTTAAACGCATAATTGTTTCTTTAAATAAAAGAGGAATTAAGTAATCACTAAATAGTATTATTAACAAAGTCGCTTCCCGCTCTCCGTATGTCTGTCCCTATGCATGAGATGCATTAAAATATATAGGTATAAGATAGATGTCTAACGAGAAAAATAATAGATTTAATTTAAAAATGTTGGCATAATTATACAAACAATCTTGTCTGTTGGTAATTGGCAATTATTTTTTCATTAAATATTATATGAAAACAAGCTGCAGAAAGGTATTAACAACGTCAATTGTTTAAGCAGGATCATGAAACGAGATCAAAAAAAAAGTGAAAGCAAGAAAATTATTATCAATTATTATGTTAGTAGTTCGTTGTCTGATGCATCCAACCGTATTTACTTATTACAAGTTTGAAGAATCGTTGTTACATCTTCAGTACAAGCAAAGGATCATTGAATTAATGATGTACTCCGATTGAAATATAAAATGAGTATAATAGTAAATTGGAACAGTATCTAACCAAGGCAATTTGTTGCATTTACCCAATCGTAACTGGCTTGCATCCAGACATGTAGTCAAAGAGAGAATTTTCTTTGAAAATATTTATAGACGAATATTTTTATGGAATTAGTACGCGTTGGATTGCGCTCGTTTCAGGCGGTATTCGGAAAGCTTTGTGGTAAAGAAAAGTGTCCTTAAAGATAATCATTAAAAATATTGACTTGTGCGATGATGAGTTATGCATAACCAATACCTTTCTGCATCTCATTTTAATTCTTATTTTACATTACCTAAAATTTGATAAATATTATTCAATAGGTTCAGTACTTACTGATAAATAATATATTTCTTGGTATAGTGTCATGTTTTCGTAATTTTAGGTACCTACGTATATCCTTATTTATATATTAAAATATAATAACCGAATAACAATTTCAATCAAGCTATTATCTATTAGAATATCAATGGATGTAAAATTTTCTTTATTAATATATTTGTAAATTTTCTTTATTAATACGTTTGAATATACTTGTAGATTTTTACCAACACTGAGATAGTAAAAATAAGGAGTTAAAGCAACGGCTCTTACATTTTTACGTAATTCCTCTGTATCCGATATCCACCAACCATATATTATTCATGATTGGCCCACATCATGACTTTTTGATACCCCGCTTCGAGGGTTCAGAATAGTATTTTGTTTTTCTAATACATTGAAGTAACTTAACATTAATTGTCTTGTTATTCTTGAGTTTTTCCGACCAAATTAATAGAGACTGAATCTTAATAATATCCTTCTAATAATATGTATAAATACAAATGATCTTATAGATATGAAAAAAAATATTGATATTTCGAATATAACTTGACATAATACCTATGTTATTTTTTATTTGAGTAGGTACCTACTATTGGAGCAAAGACACGGGCACGGGCATAATTTCTAACTGCACACAATGAAGTTGTTAATTTTACATAGTTATAGCACGTTATAGGGTACATACCATATTCTAGTTCATTAAACATAACCGAGAAAGCATCGTATAAATCATCATTAGACAGACCTTATTTGTGCGGTCCGCCATTTTGTCTTCCCCAAGCCATTACCTCCATTTGCTCAATTGCGATTCTACATTCTAGAATCTTGTTAGAGCATACGTGAAATTGCTCTATTTTATAGGGGTTTAAATTAACTTTATACGTGTAACATTGTACATATAATCCAAACTAATGAAAGAATTCAAGAATTTGGAGCGAACGCTAAAATGCTGAGTTTCGTCTTGTCTTTCTAGAGATTGGAAGCAATTTCTTACAAGTGTTATTTCTTTAGGACCCATTGTTGAAATTGTCTTTAACGTTTGAAATAACATGTGTCACAAAATAAGGCTTAGGTACAGCCGTTACGCTTGACTAAAATATAAGGAAAGACTTGGGTACAATGACTACTACGATCAAAATCTTTATAAGCGTTCTTATTTTTATAAATATTCGGAAATAAACGAAAGGTATGTAAAGATAAAATGCCGCTAGCTAATAGAGCTGTTTAAAAAAATTATCTAAATCTCTTTAGTACTTGTTCTAAAGATGTTAAATTGTTAACAGTACAGGTATGGATAAAGCAAGGGTTGAACAATACTGGTTCATTAAACACACATACGTCTGAGTCAGAGGTTAGGAGGCCAAGGTCAGGCCCCAGGAAGCACTAATTACTTAACATCTAGGCATACCTAATTTGCATAGTGCCCTTCGAAATGGTATACTGCAAATGTATTTATGAGCAATAGAGCAATTAAGTCTTGCGTTGATTAAAGTACACTTTTAACCTGAAATATTTTTGGGCATAAGTAGTTTTAAAAGGAAATTACTAATACCTTGATTAGTATAGTTGATCAAAACGGCATTCTAATCTATAATTTAATATGTTTTTTTATTTATATAATATATTATTAGGAAAAAGTTTGTTGTGCTGAAGAGATTTATATGATTTACGCATCTCTCAAATAACTATAAACCACAATATAATGATCTTTAGTACACTCGCTCTATTTTCAGAGTGCATAAGTTTTAAGATCTGGGTCAGGTCTTTTTAGACTGGTTTATTGCATTCGATCGAGAATGAGACGGAAGAGTGTCAATGGTACATCATGTTATAGGTTAAAAAGAGATGGACATATTACATTGAAATGTATACAAAGACCATTCGTATCACACATGCGCGTGAGTTAGCCGGTCGTTGAAAATAAACAATGTTTCCGATTCGTATTTTTTTGCGATGTGTTCTTATATTATAATGAGTTCTGTGTTTTAGTATGTTAACTAGTGAATGGAGTGATGTGAATAATGTGAAATTATGTTTACAGGACCACTAAAATATATTAAGGTAATCGAACCTTTTTAGTCAAATTACTATACTTACTGATTAAAAATAACAAGTGCGCTCGTTATTCAGTAGAAAGACAGTAGAATAAAATGCTCTACAAAATGCTGGAACCCCATTGAGTACAGTTTTCTCCAAATTTTATCACAGAAACTTCTCGAAGTAAAAGGAATTTATTCGGATGATTGAATCAGTAATTGCTCTATGGTGTGGAATCACCAGAGGCCAATTAAACGGTTTTTGTTGAAGAAATCCAAATTATTATTGTTTATGTGATAGTATTATCTTAGATTCTAAAGTCTCGAACGTAGCATAGATAAAAGAGCCAAACTGAGTTTTACTCAATAATGTGCGCTTTTTCCAGTGTTCGCGAATTATTTATATTGAACAAAAGTATTAAAAGGTATTCTATAATAAGATACGATCGTAAAAAGTAAATAATAAAGACAGAAAGATCGTAAAAAATACAGACAAATAAGTGGAAGAATTAATCATGAAAGAGGTTCTAATTAAAAAGTATTTAGTTAGTAAATTCTGTATCTGAATTTGTCTTCAGACACTAATTTTGTTATAATAGCTTTTTCTTTCATCTGAAATTATGACACTTATGTATACTATACTATTATAAAGCTAAAGAGTTTGTCTGTTTGTTTAAACGCGTTAATCTCAGGAACTACTGGTCCGATTTGAAAAATTCTTTCAGTGTTAGATAGCCCATTCATCGAGGAAGGCTATAGGCTATAGGTATATCATCACGCTAAGACCAACAGGAGCGGAGCCACGCGGGTGCAGCCGCGGAGCGCAGCTAATTTAGTTATATAACTAAAGCTTTAGAAAACATTTAATATAATAAATGACAAATGGATGAAAGATGTCATCTAAAAAATCCTTACAGTGAACAAGTTATTAATAATTTTGTTCACTGAAACATATAACTTTTAATGGGGTCCTGCGAAACATACTATAAAAGATTGCTTGTTAGTTGACTTCGGTATTTTGAAATAATGTTAAACTATCATTTCTATTTAGGTACTTTTTTCTTTCTATCCTATTACTGGATTTTCTTCTCGAAAAATAAATATTATTTTTATAAATTTAATGCTTGCTTTCAATAAATTTTTCATGTTCTTTGTTAAATAACATATAAATCATGATAACTCTTAACATAATTGAACTATGTATTCAATTCACAAAAATGTGTGAAGAATCTGATCCTCAAAACTTTTACTTACCCATAAAAGGACAAATATTTGTTATCCATACAATCGCTGTGGTAAGAAACATTCTCAATTAACTTTTAAATATTCTACCTTTGTTACATAATTAAAGCGCTTTCCCCTTCCTGTAACATAATTCTGTCAATTATGCTAAAATTTCAGTGGCTTCGCTCAACAGGTATGAAAGAGCCTTAAGTCTTAACTCGGAACTCAACTATACCGTGACTTTCATAGAACGGAGTCTTTTTCATTTTACGTCAATTAGAACGGATTGCCTTAGTTTTTGTGAAGCGTTTTTAATTATGCCGTTATTAACAGGGATTTCAGGATTCAGACAAAGGGATAATGATGTAATTATGCACATAAATCTTCTAACAATTTTAGCTTTAGCAGAAAATTACAATTTTATATTAGTCGGTTGCTTCCATGCCACGTGAATAAAGAACATACTTATTTACAGTTAGAGATAGAGCTAAGCTAATACAATTACAATTATGTAATACAATGAAAATAATTATATTGCAGTATCTACATATTATGCGCACTTATAATATTATACTCGCAAAAAAAAACACAAGCACATTATTAACCATACTGTTTATTTAAATCAGGGTTGGAAAAAATCATGATTTTTTTTAAAAATCGAATAAAGCAC
>CAJQZM010039091.1:21573-41798 GCA_907164665.1 Colias nastes | reverse complement strand
GCTGCTATCCTGGCACGTGTGAACAGACGCGACAACTACGGGCATGCAAGAAAATCAAATTTTGTTCTAGCTACTTGCAACTAACTTGCTTCCAGTTACAGGCATGCCAGTTAGTGAATACACATGACTGTAGCTGGCACTTGCAAGGAGCTGGTATGCTAGTGTGCAAGCTACGGGCATGTGTATTCCCCGCTTTTAGTCTAACGTGCTAGTGTCAAACAATGTCAAACAAACTTTTTCCAGTGGTGAAGCAATTGTTTGGAGCGATAGCTTCTTCAGCTGCTGTAGAAAGAGTGTTTTCTACATTTGGAATTGTTGACCCTAGTTTTTAATTAAGATATCTTAATCTGTTTTATGTTGATTTCTGTGAAAGAAAGTAAAATTAAACCTTTTTGTTTTAATCATTGATTTTTATTGAAAAAATCGGTTGATTTAAATCATGATTCAAATCATGATTTAAATCAAAATGATTTAATCGTGCCAACCCTGATTTAAATACACCAACAAATAACATAAAGAATTCAAATTAAAACTTTCGTACGAACACAATCGTTCATTTCGCTATGCATTTAAGTTTTCCACTTGGTCTCTTGAGATGCGTCCTTGTTTCTAAGTTAGCAATAAGCAATAACTTAGTACCTGGGGACGGAAAAGGGACTCAATTTAGATTAATGCGGTTTTACTTCATTGTTCTAGAATTTGCTTGAAGTTATTTGAACATGTCATACTATCGACAAATTGTAAAGGGTAGAGTTTCTAAAATACTACTTGTGCCTCGCGGTTATATCGCGATCAAAACCTCAGATAAACGCTATATTTAAAGCTAATGTGTTATTCGGATACGTAAAGCTACAACAATGCTATTCTATAATTTTATTAAACCTAAATTCATATGATGAATATAAGAACAAATTAAAATGAGTTGTACAACGGAACATCATACCACAGTATTACAATATCTATCTTAATACTATTATAAAGGCGAAAGTTTGTAAGTATGGATGTATGGATGTATGGATGTTTGTTACTCTTTCACGTAAAAACTACTGAACCGATTACAATGAAATTTAGCACACATATAGAGGGTAACTTGGATTAACACATAAGATAGGTCTTATCCCGGAAATCCCACAGGAACGGGAACTATGCGGGTTTTCCTTTGAAAACGCGGGCGAAGCCGCGGGCGGAAATCTAGTAGGAAATAATATTGTAATACTGTGATCATACTGTATATTGTGTAAACATTTTGAAAAAGCATAACAATTCTTCATCATTTAAGGTATATTATTTAGGTGTTTTGATAAGTATACAATACTCTCCCTTACAATTAAAATTGTTGGATAATTAATGAATTTAAACTGTAATTTTATATTCATCTAAAATCTCGTGCCACAAAATATCATTTAGATTCTAAATGATATTTTGTGGCACGAGTCATTAAAATTTTAACCAACGTTTTTATACTCAATTAGCATCACAAAAGGAGTTTCAATAATGTAAAAATTTAAGGACTGTAGGGACCAGAGGTTTCATCACGTGCCCATGCATAAAATAACGGTAATTCTGAAGCTTGAATAATAAAATATCCTATTACAAATACTGGTAGCTATAAAATTACCACAATATTATTATCCCATAGTAAATTGCTGAAATAATAATGGGTCGTGGAATGACATTAGCATTTCGTAAATGATTTTTAAGCCGATTTTAATATATAATAGCATTTATATTCGTAGTTGAATAGTAAGATATGCCCAGATGACGAGACTTTAATATTTTTATAGTTTTTATACACCCACGTCTTTATATACCTACATATTATATAGAGACTAGGTGCAGTTGTTTGTCTGATGTTAACAAAGACACTCTTAACACTTTTACTGTGTAGTGAGATCGTAGCATATAATATATTTTTATCAATGCTAACAAAGCCGTTGAGTAAAACTTATAAAGTAATAAGAAATACGTCCGAGCAGAAAGCGTTATTGATACCTAGCGATAGTTTACTTATTTTTGAAACTGAGAAGGCGAAAAAGAAAGAAATCATTCAGTTTTTTAGTAACTTTTCAACTCCAAACTGACTAGGAATTAAACAAATGAATTTCAAACTTAAGAATTAACCGTTATTAGAACTCCAATGAATATTTATCGTTAAAATTTAATCTCTGCCTCGAAACGACTTGAGATTTCCTGTGACAGGAGACTAATGAGATTTATTTGATTTAAGCCTCGGTTTTGAGAATTATAAATGTTGTGTATTCTGTTACAAATTGATGTTTACACGTGGCCTTTGTTTACGGGAAATATGTAAATGTTTGGGTTATTTATAGAGGTTTTAGAATAGGAAAATAGTGAATATTATTCAACATCATAATGTAACAAAATACTTCTACGAATAGGGATTATATTACTACTTACTGGAGTAAGGAAAGAAATCAGTATTTAAACATATTGTTCCGCGTTAAAAGAAATAATAAATAAAATTATATATAAACATTATGTTAAGAAGAAGTTCTTAGAAGTAACAATTTTGATTTTATTTAACACTAGCTTTCCGCCCGCGGCTTCGCCCGCTTTGTCTAAAACATAATAAATTATATACTAAAACCTTCCTCTTGAATCACTCTATCTATTAAAAAAACCGCATCAAAATCCGTTGCGTAGTTTTAAAGATTTAAGCATACATAGGGACATAGGGACAGAGGAAGCGACTTTGTTTTATACTATGTAGTGAAGATAAAATAACATTTTAAATATATATTGTACGATGTTGACTTTTTAATATTCAGGATATATTTTGAAAAAATTAAAATAACAATATCTAGATATTTAACACGGACTCTACAGTAATTGCAACTATTAGATACACCATCTGAAATTCAATCAAATTAATTGTAGATCATTACCAAATCCGTTTACAAACACATCTAATATAATCCCAATTACATTATCCAGATTATAGGAGTTAATTCGGAAATGTAGGTACCTAATATATCATTATATTCATTTATGTGTAATCTCTGTTAACCGCGAATTATCTTGTTCAGTAAACATGTAATGATATTAATTCAATTGGGTTTCATATTGAATGAACAATTTTCACCTAATAAATGATTAAATGTAAATACATACTGTAACAATGTGTAGGATTCTCTTCTCTCTGATTTCACTTGAAATGAAAAAGAAATAAGCAGAAAGTTCAGTGTTTATGAAGACCTAATATGAAGGATATTCTTCATTTCTAATTTAGACGATACATGATCTATCTTTGTAGCAAATTTCATACAGATTCGATGAGGTTTTTTTGCGTGAAAGAGTTAACATACCCAAATCCATATATTGTTATTAACGTTTGAGTTATAAGATAATACGTACCTAGATTCATTTGTAACATCGTAGTAGGTAAGTAGACGCAGAAACGAGGTTTTAATAGAATATCCTTATCCATATCTTTCAACACGGTTCTTAGGTATGAAAGTAGTAAGCTACGCTCTGTGCAACTAGTGCCAAGAATCAAGATTTAAAACATTAGTCAGTATCTAAAGTTTCTAAACTATGCCGCAATTTTCTACAATATTCCAATATGTAAAATTCTCGTGTCGCGGTGTTTGAAGTTAAACTCCTCCGAAACGACTATAACGATTCTCATGAAATTTTGTGTTCATATACTTACCTCAAAGTGATAAGGGAAAGGCAAAACGACATCTGCCGGGATAGCTAGTTATAAATAATTTTAAAAGCTCACGCTCATTGTATTGCAATAAAAATGTAGTTAAGTGATAACAAGTGAACTGTTAACTTCATAAACCGTCAACCTAAATATCTATGAAACATTACTGACCTAAATTTTTCACTTTTCATTCTTTATTATGAGTACAAAAAATAAATGTCACGACATATTGTTCCCGAGGCTCATTAGCATAAATTGTTGGGTTATAATTTTAACGGGTAAGCACTTTTTTGCGTGTCTAGAAAAACTATAGGTGTTTAGTACACGCAAATAGATGTACCTAGTGTCTCTATGTTTCTAATTTTTTTTCTAGGGTTTGGCCACGGACTACGACGTTCTTTATTTGGGAAATGGAAGAATCGTTGTACACAATAACCTTTGTATTTGCTTCTTCCTAATCAGGAAAAATAATTAAGTTTTAAGAAAGCTGAAGAGGTAGTTATAAAATTAACGAAAGAGAAATATAAAAAAAACATTAACGCAGGTAGAAGTTAAGACTTTAATAAATATAAAAATAAATCGGAATTTCTATCGGATTATGAAAAAGCGATTTATGTAAGTTTATCTGGAGATCAAATATAAAAAGTCTATTATATTTAAAGTTGCATTTAAACCTAACTATATACATTGTAACTACTATCCAATTGTTCCCAAAAAACTGTACTAACATTGACTCAAACTAATTGAACTGACCGAATTAGGGCCGTAGTCTTTGTGCCGAACCGTCCAGTGTAACTTGAACTATCATCGGTTCACAATTCTTTCAGAATATCGTATTTGAACCAGGTGCAAGGATCAACCAAACTGGTCGCGTGATTACAGAATGGTCAATGAAAAAATTCTCTTTTAAACCTGATGTGAAGTATTCATGTTCAGGTTTTTCAATTATTTGTTAAAATATAAATACGGTGTATTATTTAAGTAAACGATTCTTCTTGGTGACATACAAGTTTTACAAAGCCTACATTGTAATAAAATAATATTTTACCATACTATCATTAAAGATTGAAAGATTGACTGGTCGAAAAAGTACCGTAACATTTATTTTGAAGTGTCGTAGCGTAGCCGTAACGATGTAAGTAACGCTAAACTATATTTTGATAATAAATGTAGTTGTAAACTATAAAGCAATGAAAAATTAGTCAGGGAAATAATAGAATAATAAATATTATATCCTCGGAAATCTCAACAACTCTAGAAATGTTTCATTACAGTTTTCAATGACCTATACGAGACCTCTTGAATAGGTTTCCTTTGTAATTCAATATATCTATAGATTCGTTATTGAAGAGTTGTATTTCAACAGTTCTTCAATCAGGAATACAAAAGGTAAGAATAAAGGGTTATTCCCAAGGAGTAGGTACTTAAAATTAATTATTTTACAGGTAAAATCAATGGAAGCTCTGCTCTGCTCTCTGCTTTATTTTGATTAGTATATTTGGTCCGTTATACTATTTCTGGTTAATCAAGTGGCGGGAATACACTTTTAAACTTAAAATATAGACACACAATGCTTATGTGTTCGTTTATAATGACATCATATACAACATATTAAGCGAAAGCTAAAAATAGAGGAAACCATAAAATTGTCTCTAGATATACTATCGAAATTTCGATCATAATTACCTTAATCCATACCTTCAAGATCCTACGCTCAACGGTATGGTGTGTGCGTTGATAAAATCAACCAATAACCTTTTACGTGTATAGTTTTGTATAGATCAAAGCAAAAAGTTAATGGCTTTTCCATCTTGTTAAACTAGTGCGAAATTGAAATCGATTGAGATTTCATGAAACAATAAAGGTCGACACTCACATGAACTCTTTTATTTTGTTGAAATAGGGTTTGGGAAATAAAAACCTTTGTAAAGACTTTTGTATGAGAGAATTTGATTTTTCCCACTTATGTTTAGGCTACTATCGTCTACTTGTATTGAAAAATAGCAAATCGAATTGTTGTAACAAGCATTCTCTTTATAAGGAAACATTTTCCTCCTTCTTCCCTTTGAACATTAACGGACCATCCGTCCTATTCAGTGAAGCCTCCCCCAAAAATATGCTACAATTCGCCATACGTCTTAACTGAATGTAAAAAACACATTTAAGATGGGTATCGCGCAACGAAATCATCATTAAACTGCAAAATAAAGCTCCGCATTCGAAAAATTCGCTGAAAGAATAGAATCTCTTTTCCAGTGAAGCCCCAGTATTACGTTAATTATATGAAACGGGAGAATCGCGTTAAAAAAGTTAAACGACTGTACTCACCTTGACCAGTGTAAGTTGACCCGCGCCGTATAGCGTTCATAAATTCATGAGTTTTAATGCATTTTACTTTGCAATTAAGCATTTTACATTACATATTTTATAATTTTATCTGATGTAGTTTTTAACGAATAATTAATTTGAAGACTTTCATAAGTTTGTTTTCAATTGATTAGTTAAACATAATATTTAATAAGTACATTGTTCTTATAAAAATATACTATTGTATTTTACACGTGTACCATTTTGACCTGCATGTCTAACGTTAACTAATCAACTACGATATTGATGAAACTTTCTCATATGTAAAATCAAACACAAGACAAGATAAAATCGCCTATTTCACAAAGTACTGCACTTTCTTAGTTTTTTTCTAAAAAAAAATTACAGACCACAAAATGGGTGTAGTACTAAATTTCAAGATAAGCGATAAAATAACGTTTAAATCATTATAATGTGCTGTTTATATGACACTTGCGGCATAAAAGGCTATTTCATAGCTATTTTTATATAAACATTCGGATTTATTTGTAGTTAAGTTGTTTATTGAAAAGTATTTTGGTATATTATGAATAACGAAATTATTAATAATAAATACAAAGTGTATTTTTTATTTACTTTGAGGTATATTTGTACCAACAGGTTTGTTGTAGTAGTGCAAAGAAAACCAGTAATACTGTATATTATCGAACAAAATATTGGTAAATATAGCTTTTAAATTTAAATATAACATTCATAGATAAAAGCAACATAATACAAGTCTTAAATTAAATGTTGCAGTAAAGATTTGAAAATTAATCAAGTATTATAAACAAGCCAATGAAATGCCTCTTTAGTTAGCATTCAGGTGATTAATCTATTCGTGTTTTCATAAAGTGAAATCTACATCCATAAAACATTCTTTAGTATGCTTCATAATTCGTAAACATTTTTCCGTCAAACAACAGCCAAGGTGTTTTTGGTTCATTGCGGTTACCGTCTATTAGTGGCTTATAACTTCACAGTTATAAACATTTGAATTTCAACCTTATACCGTTTGAATAGAGTCGAAAATGTCGATGTAACGTGTTAGGAAATATTCATAAACGAGGGTAGTTTTCGCAAGTTTATGAGCTACGTATAATGAAGGTGGCACACGTTTTGTCAACGGATAAATTATTTTGACAATATAGAGCTGAATTAGATTTTGTAAGTGGTATTTTCTTAATAAAGCAAGTAATTTAAGATTAATCTTACTGCATAGGGGTTTCTTACGTTATTAATGTTAAGGGGTGTTAGGCGGTCAGCGAAAATTCAGCTATTCGGGCCTGAGGTAAGGGGTGAGGGGGTCCGCGTTTAGTATGTAATCAACGTGCTCGAAACTAAAAATCGTAAGCGCCATTCACATTTTTATCAAAAAGTGAATGAAAATATTTAGTATTTTCTAAATCTAAAACAGTCACGAAATCGAGAAGGTAAATTTTATACGAATTATAATCGTAAAATACGGTTGTAATGAGCATTTATATGATATTTTAGAGGTAACTTCAGGATTTTTTTTTTATCGAGCAAAATTTTTTCCGATCGTGTTTTGGAAACAGTCATCCCATCACACATACGTTCTGTAATACATATTAGAAATTTCAGTGCGAAAAAACTTCAATATTTTCAATTATAGCTCATAGAAAACAGTCCATTTTGCCGTTTTCACCTACTAAGGACCCTTAAGGTAGATAAAAATGTAATGAAAAATGGTGGTGAAAATAATAATATGTAATTATTATATGATTTTTGATGCTCTATGCTTAAATCCCTTGAGTTTAAAAAGGGTAATTCATATTTTTTATTCGCAGTAACATTATATTGGTAAAATTTTATCACATTGGAGTGAGTTATTAAATTACTATACTTACAAAGAAGTAATTTAACAACAATATTTTTAAACTCAAATAAATACGTGTTACATTTTAAAGCGACATAAAATATAATGTGAATAATTTTGTAACCGCACGCCACCTTGCAGCCTAATTAAGATAAACAGTCTGTTACACCCACATAAACTCCACGAAATCGCGTGCTTTTTAACACAGAAATGCTTTTTATAATTAATTTGATAATTTACACTTTTGTATATTTTCTAGGCAGGGTTTTTTATTAAGAGAGGCGGTATTTTTAATTCGGTGTAGACGTAAAACATGTTGTTTGACAGAAGTGCTCTAGAAACGAAAAAAGCTTGGAATTATATAACTTAAATGTATTGCCAATGTGTTTGTTCTCTACCTAAATTAGTGAATTTAGATTTTTTATGTTTTTTTATGAAGGATATGGTAACAGTAAAGATACAACAAGGGTCAAATCTCACCTCATGAACGTTTTTTCTATTGTTTAAAATTTTCAGTACAAAAAATATTATAGACCAGCCTTATTGCTTAAATAAACTCATCTGAGTAATGAGGCGTCAAATGGTGCTTAATCAGATCGCCCATCTGTTTATTTTCTCATCAGATTAAAAATCGATTGTGCCTATCAAAATTTATGAAAGATTTTGCATAAATTTCGTTTGTTATCTTGTGTACATTTAGATTACTATTACATTATTAATCGATATAAGTATTCATTTTTATGAATGTTACATTATAAAGGAACTTCCTTCCTCTTCCTTCTTTCTTGGTTCAATGTACTTGTCTAAACTTTCGAAACTCTTCAAATGAATGACACTCCGGGAGTAAAAGCTGTCTCTTTTTACGCACCGCTGAGAAGGTCGTGTAGTTTATTTTTACGATAACATCTTTTGCGTTATGTGTGCGATAGGGCTAATGAGTTTTAGACAGGACTTACAAAACTTTATAATGTTTAGGTTCCTGTTTTAAGTCATTCCTGAATTTGTTAAGCCTATATTACTTGATATGCTGAAATAATAACCGGTTCAGAAATTGTTTAAAATTCAACGCAAACTCGAATAAAACCGGAAATCTGAACTATTAAGTTAGAACGAATTGTAGAACGCCCTCACAATGTAGGGTAGACGTTAACGGTTGAATTTATGACCTGTCAACGACCGGTTTAAACTGTCGCCGGTTAATTGTTCTCGATTTCTCCAATTGCCTTGCTAATCCTTATTGTTTGTATTGATTTGGGTTAAAGAGTAATGGATTTACGGAGAACAGTTTTTTGCAACTACACTACAGACTGTGTAAGTGACGTTACATGTCTTAATGCCTTTAAACCTTACAACACTACTCTAAGAGAGATGGAATATTTACATAATATGTCAAGACATGTATTCCGAACATTCAGAACTAATATCTGTAACATGTATGGAAATTTCTGATGTCATTTCCTAAGAATTGATCAAAATGTCATGTCTATTAGGTCTGCCTGGATTGGCTGATCAATGCTCATATTGTAAGATGAAATACTCAATATCTCTGCAAAAATATTAAAATAGGATTAGATTTGAATTCGAGGAATGGAAATAGAAATTTTCTATTATATCCTTGAGGAAATAGAATGCGTTATAGATTTCAAATGATATCCGCCGAGACATACCTACTGTTACATATCACTACATATTAAAATACAAAGTTACTGTCGTTGTATGTCTATGTATGCTTAAATCTTTAAAACTTCATTACGGATTTTAAAGCGGTTTGATTAATAGATAGATTGGTTCTTGGGGAAGGTTTTAGTTTAAAATTTGGTTTTATTTTTATATAGGAATCTAAGGTTCAACCCACCTACAACGACCCAAGCAATGTAGCATATTTATTACATCGATTGTCTGCGGTCCAACCGTAGTGGAAAGACAAATATCTAAAAGTACTAATATTTGATACATACCCAACAAGGGTCCCTTAATATAGTATGTATTGATGTATGGTGGCAATAAAACATTGATTAATGTGCTATTTTATAATTCAACAAAACATTTATGACCGTGCAAACATAACAGAGTACAATTATTCAAAAAAACTTATTCTAATACCACAGATAACTAATCTAAGACCTACAACTATTTATGTGGGAATAGTTTTAAAGGAGTAAATAATTATCCATGTTTCGAACACAAAATCTACAGTCGCTATTTCAATGTTATAACAGAATGTTCTTCATCAAACAATCAAAGTTCAAGAGAGCCAATAAAATAAAGAGACTATACTTCGAGATTCTTCGTACCCTTGTGTTCTAATGTAACCAGGATATTAGCTATTGTATCCCTTTGAGCTCACGTTCGTACTTTTTGGCGTATTTTCCAGCGGGATCATATTTCTTCTGCAGACTGGCCCAGGCCTGCTTTTCGTATTTGATCATGTGCCGGATGACTTTGCGGGACCCCAGCTTTTGTTGTTCCGTACATTTGCTACAGCCAGTCTGTAACGCGTCTGCTATGTGAGCTGCAAATATAGAAAATTGCAAATGTAGGTATAAAATATTGGTGATAGTAGACTTGGAGTCGCGTGGAATGTTAGAGGAGTAAATAGGGTCCTAAATATTTGCGGAATATTAGAGGAATAGGTAGGAACCTAAATATTTGTTGAGTTCTCAAATTAATTTCGTATATTATACATAGACAGTGTAAAGTTTGATAACATAATATGGTCAAGATGGAAATTGGTTGAAAAGACATTTGACCAGGAGTTTCTATAACAGGTATAACAATAAGTCAAATACTGGTTATTCTCTAAGGCGTATTCTCTAAGCACTATAAAGTCTAATAGAGGGAGCCATATGTCATAACCCGGGCACAATTCCAAACTCGGGGTTGCTAATGAGAAATAGCAAGCAACATGTCTCCGTTATAAAAAATGTTAAGATGCAAGGCAATAAGTGTAGGAGAATTTTGTTGCTCTATCTTGCCTCTACATACCTTATGTACACTTATAAAATACTAGCTGTGCCGCGCGGTTTCATTTACATATGCATCAAGTATTTTAATAGCTTATGTGTTATTTTGATGTATAACCTATTTTACTGTAAAGTTTCATCCAAATCCATTCAGTAGTTTCGTCGTGATAGAGTAACAAACTCATAACCATCCTCCCAAACTTTCGCATTTACTATATATTTTACTATTTACTATATCTATATATTAGGAAAATAGTAATAATAGATTCAAACATTCATTTATTTATTAAATAAGACTTCGAGAAGCACTTTGGAAACGGCATAACATATTAAAATAAGCTCATATCATAATTATTACAAGCTATTTATAGAGTGTCAGCTACTGAGCCTTTATATTAAGATCTTTTTATAAGTACAAAGATACATACATTTTAACTCCTTCCCATTAACTGAGCACCTTCCTTTATCCAATAAACAGCTGATGTATGACGATAAAACCTTCTTGTTGGACAATATCTCATCAATATTGATACCGTCATATTTGTCAGTGTACCTTTGCGCGGCTATCGCAGTCACTGAGAGAATCAAGAGCGATAGGAAGACCTTCATGCTGAAATAGATGGATTATTTTATTAATAATAGGTTTAGAGGTCGTTGTCTGCGTGTATACAAATAAGTTACGAAATACAGTAAAAAAAGTTTTTATCAATATTTATTTTTTATCATTTGTTTGAATTATTCTTTCTATGCGGGTTTTTATTTGAAAACGCGGGTGAAGCCGCGGGCGGAAAGCTAGTTTCATATAAACCTAACCTAAAGGTAAAGCTTTGATATAAGCGAGATAAAAAACGGCTACATCACATGAATTCTATAAATAAGAATTTTCAATGCTAAACTACGTTCATTTAAATTGATTGTTTCCTTTTTAGTTTGAAATTTATTGCCAGTATCGACAGACGTTATTGCCTATTTATACAATAAAATATAATATTATGTACCATATGTAATTTATATACATATATTATGTAATTATTTTTCTACTTCTGCCGATACATTAACCTAGCTAATGATATTTATTCACTGAACAATAAATTTATAGCCAATTCTAAAACATATCAATCGCTTGTTTTCATTTTATACTTAAATAAAAATAAAATATTCAGTTGTCATAAATATTTAATATGAAATTAATAACAAGCTAAGAAAACGTTTCAAAATCAATCGTAAACATAATCCGAGACATTTATTTCATTGTGAACGTTATTCTCATTTCAATTGAAATGAGAATAAACGTTCAGACGAAATAATTTTTAAACATGCTTTGTAAATGATACTGTCAGAAATTAAAATTATTCGATTCGTTTGATACGAGTAGCAATTTAGGTTCTTAGTAATTTTTTAATAAAATTAATGTTTAATAATTAAATAACTGTATGTTTTATTCTTAAAAATCTTAAGTAAAATAAATAGTCAAAGAAATTATTAAAATATGAAAATATATTTTTATCGTAAATTTTTCTGATACAATTTTAATTACGCTATATTATTACGACTATGGCAACATTTAACTAATATACATTTTTTTTACAGGTACGTTCCCAGACTATGTGAGCAAAAGATCAACTTACATTTCGCCGTTTTCACTTCACAAAATAAACGTTTATTTATCTTATTATCACACGAGTGTCCCTTAGATAAGATGGTACTTTATTAACGTTATTTATTCAGGAAGCTCGCTTTTATACATTTTAACAGTCCTTGCTCAGAAAATACTTGGATTCATTGAAAGAATAACACGCGATGTGATTTTCCCGCCATTTTTCCTTGGGTGAATGGTGATATACAAGGGTAGGCGTGGTTCTCGTATTTAAATTTAAATTGCTATATTAAAAAGATCTAAATTGTTTAAAGCTTAATCTATTTGTAAAATTCACTGAACATTTAACATTAAATAACATGTGATATGTAATTTTGTTTGACTATTTTCATTTCCGTTTTTCATACAACGAAAAACTTGAATCAAAAGCATTTCACAACTGAAAATATTTGGATGAATTTAGTTTATTGACATACACCTCATACATCATAAAATTCTATAAAATATAAACGTTCAATTAATCACTACATAGTATAAAACAAAGTCGCTTTCTCTGTCCCTATGTCCCTATGTCCCTATGTCCCTTTGTACGCTTAAATCTTTGAAACTACGCAACGGATTTTGATGCGCTTTTTTTTAATAGATAGAGTGATTCAAGAGGAAGGTTTTAGTATATAATTTATTAGGTTTTAGAGAAAGCGGGCGAAGCCGCGGGTGGTAAGCTAGTTTTGTATAAAATGTTAATAGTAATATCTAGCTCAATATGCACGAGGAAAGGTCCGAGGTATTACTCATTAAGAAATAATTGCAATAAAAAACGAGGAAGGTGATTCCGAGATAATTGTCGTGACGCATCTTCATTAATATTCAAATATCATTACTCCTTTGAATCTTATAAAATAGTCTTAGTATTATCGTAACTAAAATGTTTCACTCCATATTATGACATTTCATCATCATCATCATCATCATCAGACCATATATGTTCCCACTGCTGGGACACGGGCTTCTATGAGGGCACAGGCCATAATCCACCACGCTGGCCAATGCAGGTTGGCGGATGTCACATGTCGTCGAACTTTTGCCGAAAAGACGTATGGTCTCAGCATTTTGTGAAAATCTAAAGGCCAACGTTTTTACCGCTGTTTTTCAGCCATAGCCGGCAGTTAAACCACAAAAGTCACACGAGAAGATACAATAAAGAATATTACAGTATACATACAATAATTAATCATTGTATGGTTATCGATACATGTAAGTAGAGTCAAACCAACTATTCAGCTTTACATTATTAGTATAGACAATTAAGATAGATAAAACTATTCAACTTCAAGTGTAGAGTAAACAGGTACCTTCTAGGGAAGAGCGTACCATCTTAGACCATCAGCCAATATTCTGGTCAAACGCTTCCCTATCACTACATAGTATAAAACAAAGTCGCTTTCTCTGTCCCTATGTCCCTTTGTATGCTTAAATCTTTAAAACTACGCAACGGATTTTGATGCGGTTTTTTTTAATAGATAGAGTGATTCAAGAGGAAGGTTTTAGTATATAATTTATTAGGTTTTAGACAAAGCGGGCGAAGCCGCGGGCGGTAAGCTAGTTGCCTATAAAAAAACCTGAACAAACAAGGTTCAGTAGTATGAATAACAAATTTTACTCTAAAACATTATATGAAATTGAATGGACATGTCATGTTTCAGTTAAATCCAATAGGATTGATAAATATTTGGATCGCAGGCAATTATCATCAGAGTTTTGACATGTATTCATACTTCACGTAATTGCAATGTCGTGCCACGTGGAATATTCATTTAACGTGCGTTGATTGAATTTTATTGGGGTTTTCGGTAATAATTTATACGAAATATGTATCGAGTGATGAGGTATGCAATGACATACCAGTAATTGCGGTTTTATAAATTAACATTAATCTGTACTAATATTATAAAGCTGAAGAGTTTGTTTGTTTGAACGCGCTAATATCAGGAACTACTGGTCCGATTTGAAAAAATATTTCTGTGTTAGATAGCCCATTTATCGAGGAAGCTATAATATATCATCACCCTAAGACCAACAGGAGCGAAGCAGCTAGTACAATATAATAATAATAACTACTTAGTTAATCCTGCTCGTTTTGTACTTCACTACATAAAACAAAGTCACTTGCTCTGTCCCTATGTCCCTATGTATGCTTTAATCTTTAAAACTACGTAAAGGATTTTGATACGGTTTTTTTAATAGGTAGAGTGTTTGAAGAGGAAGATTTCTAAGTATAATTAATTAGGTTTTAGACACAGGGGGCGAAGTCGCGGGCGGAAAGCTAGTTCTCGTATACAACGTAGTCCTAGCACAGATTACTAACTACTTGGTTAGTTTCTCTCCTAATGCTAATTCAGAATATAATATACGAGTGTAATTATTACAAACTTTTTATAACTTTTTATTATTCTCGTAATTATAGTAGGAGAAGTGATACGTAAGTAGGTCCAATCTTTTATTTTACAATTTTCATTTAAAACCATTTTGAATTTTAATATCTTAAATGATCAAAAGGACACTTATTATAATTGTACCTTTAGGAACAACTCTATATTATTACCGTGGCTCTATCTACGTAATATCATGAAGTTGTACTTAAAAAACCTTATTTAAATCGAGTTTAACAAACATCTTAGATGCAGCAAAATCCACTTACAAAAATAGTCATTTCATGATTACATGATCTACTGTTTAAAAAAAAATACATATTACCTATAATGGATAGAATACAGGAACAAAGGCTAGGTTTATTTTATAAATTATTCATGCTTCACACAAATCATAATCATACATAATTAAATGAACGTTAGGCACGGAACTTTCGTATCAAAGTAAATAAAAATAATTTATGATATTAAAAATATTTGTAGAAAAAAAATATTCCACTAAATGTTTAAAGGAAATGAGTTTTTTAGTAGCAGTATCGATATTTCTTAGTTCTACGTTTTGAAATACCGGGAAACAGCTAGTTTTCCATAAATAATTACTCAATATTAAAGAATACTCAATAAAATACGGATATTATTATTACAATAACTTGCGTCTAATTTAATTAAAATATTCATGAAACAATTACTTTTATTATGTTCGATGCTGATACACGATTATAATAAATACTGAAACTTAAAGAATTAAATTTAAAGTTTTAGTTTTATTAGTAAATAAAGACGTCTTTCGTGAATATACTTCATTAAGAAAACTGTACTTTTCAGCTAATGAAAGAGGTTCTTTAAAACAAATACCCTCCGTCTGAGTTCCATACACTATAGTATTGTATTATATTATCTGTGGCACAACTTATTCAGATTCTGGAACCTTATTACGCTAAAAGGCTACGAAAACTATACAAATACAGTTGAATTATGTGTTTCCCAATTCTTGTGGTAATTGTTGTTCCATATTCAGGACGTGATCACGAATATTTTAGTATTCAAATTTATTGTTTACAGATGTTTTATTCTTTTTTGGTGATTCGTAATAGGTATTTTTTGATTGTGGTTAGTGTAAATAACCATCTAAAATAATAACACATTTTCCCTGTATTTACGTTAAAAATTACAACTCTCGTATAAGTTATAACAAACTGTAACATTTTGTTGGAATTTCAAGATCGACTCTACATCGGTATTTTTCAACTTTCCGGTCAATTTTGTAAATGGCGGATTTGAACGGATTTCCTATACAGATTATTATAATATACTGAGCTACGTACTATATATAATACTTACCATATTTATGTAAAAAAATATAATTAAGCTGCCAGCAACAATCTTAATTTATCGGGTCGTTAGTCGCATGCCTTCTGAGAATAATAGGTAGGTAGGTACAAACTGACTACTTACTGAAATCTTTTTTTTTTGTCCAATTATTCAACTATTTTTCATATTTTGTAAAGGTTAAGAAATAATGCCCTCACTTATAAAAAAGAAAAGGAAGCTTATCCAAGCGAAGCCCAGGCGAGCAGCTAGTATACATATTATGTATAATATACTTTAAAGATACAGGATACATATTAGATTATATCTTGTACAAAACGTATTAAACTCGACACAATCATTAAGTAAAATAGCAAATATGATTATTTTCCTTGAAAATTGTTACAAAATTTGATTAAAAGCCGCGCACAGAGCCTCCAACCCCATTAACTTACACGAGTGACGGCATTAATTAATTCGTTTTATAGGTACATTAATAAAATTGTTTTATATACCTACGCAGTTTAGACAACCGGCAATTAAATTTTACAATTTTCTTGTTCTTAGGTAATAAATATATAAGAGTGGGTTTATTTAAAGGTGCTTTATTCTTTAAAATCGTTGTTTTTGTTGCATATGAAAAAATGTTGGCTACATTTGTTCTTAAGAAAATCTATAGAAAAGTAACATTACAACTGAGGCATTGCAAATAGTCGAAGCGAATGTATTTCAAAGAATATGTCAAAAAAATCCCAATTATGACTATATTTTTAACCGACTTCAAAAAAAAGGAGGAGGTTATCAATTCGGCCGGTATAATTTTTTTTTTTTTGTATGTATGTACACCGATTACTCCGAGGTTTCTTAACCGATTTACGTGATTCTTTTTTTGTTCGATGCGGGATGGTGTCGAATTGGTCCCATAAAAATTTTATTCGGATAGGCCCAGTAGTTTTTATTTTATGAGCATTTTTGTCTGTACTCGATGACTTAATTGAAATGTAGCAAGTAACTTTGATTCACTTCCCGGTAACCGATTGAGCTGAAATTTTGTATACTTACGTATGTAAATTGGATAGCGAAGAAACATTATCATGACATAGAGCTGATTTGATGATGGAATCGGAAGGTGGCCATAGGAACTCAGTAATATATTGACTCAACTTTATCGAGATTGGGCTCGTTTGATTCGTGTTGAAAAATACACTAAAAAGTATTAAATAAAAATAACTGCGTTAAAAACAACCGACTTCAAAAACGGAAAAGTAAGTCGGTGCCAAAAACTAAGCACTTAGTATTAAGCCCGTGCACCGACATCAAACTTTCTCGCCCATACAATAAACTGGCTATATATCCTACCTCTTCCAGAGCTTTATTACCCAACATTACCTATACCTACTAACCTACAAACGCCTGATATAATAACTCGTTACATTATGCATCAAATAGTTTTCCCTTGTGACACCACGGCACGGAATATCACGCATTGTAGAACGTAGAATTGCTTTAAAGAGGGGACGTTTCTGTAATTCAAGCGTGCTAACTTGCCACCTGGGGTGTTATAAGTAAACAGGTAAATAATACTAATTCTAGTGTGAGAAAGTGATAGCGCTATACGACCTATATAGCTCTGTCTTTTTCCCACACTGGGATTGATACTGCTTCAAGACGTAACAGTAACCTCCATGACAATATGACCCCTTTAAGCGACACAAGCACGCTATAACCGTATACTGTAATTAGTTTGGATGGTATTGGAATCTAGATATTATAATTGTAGGATATGAGGGTGATTTGGTGTAGGATCTGTCTTTGAAATCAAGTAAAATATATTATATGTAGGTGTAGGATAATAGTGGTCATATTTGTAGACTGCAACTTGTAGTTTTAGTTTTTCCTCGTAGCATACTGAAAATGTCACAAAAATGTCAGAATTCCGAGAGGCTTATGCACTATTTCTACTCATATAGTCAAAGGTGTGTTTGTTGATTGTTTCGATTATCTTGCCATATTTACCCTTAAGGTATTCTCGTCAACCTTCCCTAGATTTATGCGAATGACGCATTTTATTCATAGTGTTCGATATTATTCGATCCTTGTCATCCTTTGTCTTCTAGTTACAGCTCTTCAGTTAATTAACAATTTCTCTGGATATATTCTGTCCCTTTCACTCATGTAGAAATTGGTGAAAGAGAAGATAACAGGGTAGGTATGGTTAACTATTACCTTGAGTCCCTTGAGAGCTATTCGTTAACTTTATAATAAAAATTTCATAATGAAAAGGCATTTCATTCTTCAGCTTTTGTTCGATGCTTTATTTAATAAAGATCTTATTTCACATTCTATCAATATGATAGGAAAATATTCGACTAATTAATACTTATACTACTACTATTTGTAAGTCTAGTTGCAAGATCTTTATGATTTCTTTTTTAAATGTGACATCAAGATATAATACCCGATTCATTAATAGATGAAAAGAAAATCGAAACAGTTTTGTGACTGCAATTTCCTTGATATATCCAAATGCATTCGCTTTCGGTAAGCGCTATAACTCTATGCTCTAAAATCTTATCACAACCACCATTGAAATCTTCAAAGAAAATTAAAAGAACAGTAAATTATAAAAACAAAACAGCCAATCTGACAAAGGGTCATCCGCGAAAATAGCTGTGAGAAATTGCCATCATAAAATATTTAGGGACAAAGGAGGTAATTTTCCTCCGCCGGAAAAAGAGGAATTACAAGGTAAAAATGAAATCGTAATAATGCATGCTTGGCTTTACGCTATCTTCACGGCAACACTGCAGGAATTAAGCTGGTTGTTTTCATTTTAATAATTCCTAAATGTTTACCAGGCCAACTGACAATATTTCTATTGAAAAGGACTGTTAGTTATGCTGATAAAATAGGATTTGATGTTACAGAAGTACATTTAAGTACATTATGCTTTTTTGGGCCTTTAAATAAAAAGCTTAATACGTATCTCGCAAATGTTAATGCTGAAAAATATTCGTTAATTTCTCTTTATCACGTTTTTCGATGGAAGTACTTCATACAGAGTACTACTTCCAGCAAATAATGCAATATTGAATAATTGATTTATTTCAATGTAAGGCTTAATTAAAATTTTCAGTCTACATGTGGTGTATTTCTGCTATTATTCTCTCAACTCAGTAATTAAACAAGCAAATAACCACAGCATTATACTGTGGCCTTATTGTGGCAAACTATTACATGCTATTACTAAAATTAATTACGCGGTTAAGCTTTCTGTAATTTTTCATGTTACGCAAACTGTAACAATACTCAAAGCGCTTTACGCGAAAGGACTTCAATTTAAAAACTGCTCACTCCAGGTATTTCTTTTCTAGTGAAAGAAAGGCGGAGAAAATGTGAAATCACTGTTCTTAATTAAAAATAAAACCACAACCGAGAGCCCGCTGGAAATCTATTTGTTCTTTACACATCCTGATGAAGACTTTTTAATACAGCTCAGGTCGACTTAACTTTGCGAGAGGATTACATGGATTGCGTGGAATTTTAAATTGAGCCATTATTTTTTTCGATTACATGCTTAAAAGCGTTAGGTGTAAACACGTGTAATCCAATACTGACATGAGATGATTACGGTTAGTAATCGTAACGGAATTAGATGGAGTGGTTTCGAGGTGACAATTTTTGGAAACGTTTGTTTGTCACATCATGTAATCCATAAGCGTGTTGATTATTGTGTGTAAAAATTGTAATTAAAAAATGTTTTGATACCTACTTACTTTGTCTATTCATTCAGTTAATGTTTTATAGGTAATTATATTAACAATTAAATGAATACATGCAATGTGTAGTAGTTTTTGTGTTTAAAACATTAAAACGTAAGTAGTATATTTAAATCTATACCCTAATCTAGTCTCTAGTTTCAGATCGTTTTATTATCTACATCCAATTTATTTATTATTTTTGCCTTAATTGTATTAATTTTCCATCAGAATGTTAAATAATAATTACATTTGAGTGTAAATTACACTGATTATTTTTCCGACCCAAATATCGACCAATAGAATTGCACCAT
>CAJQZM010039091.1:0-21563 GCA_907164665.1 Colias nastes | reverse complement strand
ATTCAATTGTGAAATTATTGGCCGACATTTGGGACGGAAAAATAATCACTTATAATACCACAAGAGCTTCAAAATTATCGGGTATTTATTTTATTTGTATTTATTTATCGCAGCGCAATCTTACTTTCTCAATCCATAAATACCAAAATTAACATCGTAAACACAAATAATACGCCAGAAATATGGAACATCCGTCGGTTTTGTTGAACGTCGTCAAAAACTCATTTTATATCACACACGCACACTAATTGAATTGGAAGTAGAATAATTAATATATCCCTTTAATGTAAAAAAAAAAAACAATCGTATGGCCTTCATAATGTACAGGTACAGGTATTATATTAATGTTTTATTAATTGTTATCCTTCGTAGAGCACATTAGCATGACAAATGGCCCAGTGAGCTCAAAGTGGGTCAGCGTGGGTCAAACACGGATAATTTGCGACTAAATATGAATAGCAAGAATTATAAGGGTTGTTTTGTAGGTGTGTTGTGTTTCTTGTTGTTTGGATTAGTTTGTGTTTTACTTTGTGAGTGTTTTAAGTTACCTATGTTTTGTACAATAAATCAAAATATGTGTGAATTTTTATTAAAAATTACAATTAATGTTTCGTTTAAAAACAAAATTACAGAAAGAAATGTCATAACAAAAATATCTTAAAAATTGATATAAAATAATATAGAGCAAAAAAAAAGAGTTTCTGTATATTTTTATAAACGACTTTATTGTTTGTGACTTCATCATACTTATTTCAAAATGGAAGCCATACAGTGTTTGTTTATTCTTCATATCCGTCGTCATTCCACGTTTGTATAATTAAGGAGAGCGGAATTGTGAAACGTGTATAAATATTTTAATACTGTTTCCCGCGACGGCCAAATAAAGTTTATATTTCGGTGTTCCATTTTGCCCAAGCTCCTCTATAAACTTCCCCTATCCTTCCCTTGGGTGTAAGCTATCTCCGTACAAAATTCTACCCAGTGTTAGTTGTATGAAGATTATTCTGTATTATTAAGTCAGTGCTGCAATGTAGACTTTTATGCTCCCTGTGTGATTTAATTACGACTTGGAGATGTACTAATTATCTTGGAAAATATCATATCTACGCCTTGGAGTAAAATTATGCTTTACGTTATGACACCGCTGGCACTTATAACGTATGCAACAAAAAGTGTCAGGCAGTAGGCACTAGTAACTATGAATAACATTAATAGTACGTAATTAGCGAGTGCTACGGTTTTCAAATAAAAAAATGTTTCTAACAAGGTTTTTTTAAAATTAACACCTTGTGAAGCTTATCTATCTTTTGATTTATTAATGAAGATAGCTATAAAAATACAAGTTATGAATTACCTGTTTCTGTATTTTTTAAAGCATTTCTTACATTATTGCAAGTTTTATATTCTAGATACTTATTTGAAGCTTTTCTATAAAATATTTATAATTGACAAGATAGATGTTATTCTCTCATATATGCTTCGTGATAACATAAAATATGCTAAAGTATCTTATATAATTTATTCATAGCCAATTAATACAATTGCGTATTGTATGTGATAGGAGACTAACATACTATTATACTCATTATCTACAAAGGCCAGATTCTCTGATCATATTGTATGACTAGCTGCTCCGCGCGGTTTCACCCCCGTGGTTCCACTCCCGGTGTGTCGTAGCGTGATGATATATAGCCTATAGCCTTCCTCAATAAATGAGCTATCTAACACCGAAAGAATTTTTCAAATTGGACCAGTAGTTCCCGAGATTAGCGCGTTCAAACAAACAAACAAAATCTTCAGCTTTATAATATTAGTATAGATGATAATATATGGTATAGCTATTCAAATAGAAGTTGTACGAATATCTTAATAACTGAATTGTCTATGGATTTAAACATAAATAAAGTTTAATATAAATATCTACCTATTGCTCAGGATAAAGGTTTTTAACCTGGCGAAAGAACTGTAAATAAATGAGTAACATAATTAGCAGTTATTTATTTATATTATAGTGGTTAATTAGTGGTTGACTATAGTGATGCTGTCTTTACCATTATGGTAAAATAAATGAGTAATATCACAATATACAGATACAACCAGTAGGGAAACTTCATACAAACGTTCGAAATGGCTCACGCACACAAGCAATCGTGTTTACGAGAATCGTAGGGGTATTATGACAATTACACAGTAATTGACAGATACATATAAGAATACCTTTGCGATTCCCATATATACGCTTGCTTGTGTGCGTGAGCCATTTTGAACATTTGTATGAAGTTTCCCTACTTGTTGTATCTGTATATTGTGGTAATATGCAGATTATAAATTAAATTTTCAACAGATTTTAAACGAGTCATCATAATTATCATTTATCCCGAATCCAAACAAGAAAATATGCCTTTCTAGTATTCTATATCTAGGTTACGGTACTTCGAGGCTGTAACAGGTGGTGCCGTGTCCTGTTCATTTTGCACTTTACAGACATTCTAGATATTGGCCAATTTAACAGAGTGCAGTATTGTCGCTTCCAATAAAATTCGTGTTTCTTGTTATTTCAACTTTGTATATTTTAGTTGGGTTTAAAAGATATTTTAAATAGAGAAGAGATGCCACTTGGATATTTTATGTTATTATGGTCATTGGTATTCATCAAGTAGATAGTAGGTAGCTCTACGCTCCTAATGTTCGATTTTCATTAAATCGTAAAAAATATTTTATAAATAGCTACATATTATTATGCTATATTTTATTTACACTTCAGTTGAAAACAAATTCTCCTACATTAAACATATGCAATGAAAATTGAACTCAAACTTTCTAAACATAATATTAATATTCCTACAACAGCTTGTCCGAACTCCAGAATAAACTAGAGGTCCATACACGGATTAACGTCGAGAAGCGTTCGGCACGTTTGAGGTATTACCAAAGTTTCATGTGATTCCACGTGAAACATATTTTATTAATAGTTCAGGATCCATCGCCCATTTTTGCAAGTGATAACTATCAAGCTAATTTTCCGTGAGTAGCTTTATTTTGATGAGACGCCCAATAATTTCCTGTACGAAACTCTCGATTGTGGTAGCTAACAGAGCTAACAAGGATACAATTTTTTGATTTGATGGTTCTCAAATATTTATTACTAACTGAATTTTTTTTTGTTCAATCTCAAGATAATTATCTAAATTATTCGAAAAAATATTTGTCCTACATAATCTATAGTTTGATCAAAGAGTCCCCTCTTTCCAATGTGTATCGATAACGAGGTCATCATACTTAAATGATTACTAACCAGCTGATTTTTTTGATTTCACTTAGTTAATATTTATATAATTCAACAGACATATTGTCCTACAAATTGCGTAATAAATATTTGAGAACCATCAAATCAAAAAATTGTATCCTTGTTAGCTCTGTTAGCTACCACAATCGAGAGTTTCGTACAGGAAATTATTGGGCGTCTCATCAAAATAAAGCTACTCACGGAAAATTAGCTTGATAGTAATCACTTGCAAAAATGGGCGATGGATCCTGAACTATAAGGATAGACGCCCACTCAGACTAAGGCAAATTGAATATTTGAAGAAATTCTAGAGTCCAGATGATTGAGAAAACCGCTGAACTTTATTATAACAAGATATTATTTGTATCTTATAGTTAAACAGTTTCTTATCCAAACATTAAGTTCTGCCTTTGTCAAAAAATGAGGAATGTTTCAATAAATGATTCACTGAACAACTGACATTTCAATTCTTAACTCATTAATAAATTATTCTAAGATTAATATAAACCAAAGACATAAGTAATTTCCAATCATGGATATGCTTAAAGTCTTATTTAAATATTGGGATCGCATCTCCTTACACTCTAATACTCGTTTTTATGTAACCTTCAATATGAAATGTAGCAAAAAATATATCCCTTATTTGGCCAATATCGGTATTCTGCTCGAATCAGCACATATATTACCTTCCGAGTGTATTATCTCACCTTCGAACAACTTCAGATGAACGATTGATATATTCGTAAAACGAGGCTCTTTAGACTTCAACTTTTGATCCACAAATTTTATGAATGTCACATTTAAAGCAATAGTTTTCTATATCAAGCTATTATGTACCATTTATTAAATATAATATATCAAGACGAATGCTAATGGTTCTTTACAGAAGGATAATGGCTTCTTTCGTGATAACAATACTTAGAACGGTGAAAAAGACACGCAAAGGCCACGGGGTGAAAAGCTAGTATTAAAAAGTTACAATATAGTGATGAATACAGGAATTGTTAAACAGTTCAAATATTTCTTAAGTTTTAGCTGACCTTTAATATGGACACGACCCTACGGTATATTTTTATATGTAACTCATTATAATGACATTTGACCTTATAAACTCAAGTTAAGGGACGAAGCTGGAAACGCGTGGGTTTTAAATAAACGAGTTGCCCATTAAATAGAAATTTCCTTACTGTCACGTTCCATATTATTATATGTAGATTGTTTTATTTTATTGCTTGCTAATCGTGTACCCTGACCTCGGCTGTGTTTGAATTACAATATTCTGAATATTCGTCTAATGGAAATTTCTTAGACATGTTTTAAGTACTAATGAAATCGGTACATATTTGGCGCTTGGAGATGCAAAGAAGTTTGCTACGAGTCCTTTTTCTCGTGATAAAAATATGTATTTTACATTAACAAGTAATTTAACAAATAATTAAACAATTATTTACATTTGAAACAATAATTACTCAAATGTCTCTTAAAATGACTGGATTTCCTTCAAAGGTAGGCATGAAACCTGCATTCAATGTACTAGGATATCATATGACGTGAGAGGTGAGGACTTCGCACAAACATGTCAACATCAAAGCAAACAGAAGCATGAAATAACCAACTCACAAAGGCTTTGAAGGATTTAAGTCTGTCGATAACAAATGGTTATTCCCCTTCCTGTAGGTCTACCATGAGTTTATGCACACGATACTCGCTAGCGATTGTAGTAAGCGGTTTGTATGAAATTTCGTACAGCGCCCCTAGTGTGCCGTAGCAGAACTAAAAAGCCTACCATGAGGTGCATTATAGTATACTACAGTAGATAACGTATAGTAAACTATACTACACTCGCTGTAGTAACCATACAATTTTTGCACCATGAGTTCTAATTTTGACATAATATGTCATAGTTTATAACTATTCGATGATAGATACGTCATTCACGGAAAATAATCTCGTGAACTATTCACGTTTACTATTGTAGTTACGTCAGACGATTTAACTATGTCAACTCATGGTAGGGGTACTGAAGACAGATCACGCTGGGAGAGAGGCCTTTAACTTCGCAACTTCTTATAACCTCTCCCAGTTGGTCAAAGAGGCAACTCGTATACCGGACATTATAGGCCATACAGCTAACTGATTGGATCTGTTACTTACTACTGACCCAGACCGCTATACGGTAGAGGTTTCCACTCCGCTCGATACCTCCGACCACTGTGTAGTAAAAACTGTCTCAACTTACTCTCCTCCAGACTTCACAACTAAGGGAAAGAGACGAGTTTGGAGATACAAATTAGCGGACTGGGATGAGATGCGTAACTTTTTCTCTTCCTATCCTTGGCGGCAGGTTTGTTTTGCATCCAACGATCCCTCAAACTGTGCGAATAGTGTCACTGATGTTATTCGTCAAGGTATGGAGTTTTTTATCCCCTTTTATGACGTTAACATCGATGCAAAAGCTCGACCCTGGTTCAACGCGGAATGTGCCGCAGCTGAAAAGAGTAAGCAAACTGCATATCGTGCCTGGGTCGATGCTCGAATTCATAAAGCCTCAGATTTAGGTGAAAAAAAGAAAGCATTTAACAAAGCCGCCAAGTCATGCAAAAAATCTCTCAGAAAGGCAAGGTTCCAACACATTCGCCGTATTGGAAACAAACTCTCATCTTATCCTGCTGGTAGTAAGGCTTTTTGGTCGCTTGCGAAAGTAGTTGAGTCAAACTTTTCCCGTTCCTCACTCCCACCACTGTTGAGACCAGATGGATCACTTGCTCATACTGCTAAAGAGAAAGCTGACACATTTGCTACGCTCTTTGCTGTTAATTCACGTCTTGATTCCTCGAATATAACACCTCCCTCAATTCCTCACTGTGGCTCAGATATGCCTGCTATACGAATTAGGCAAAGGGATGTTTTGAATGTTATGCGTGGCCTTGACGTGAACAAAGCAAGTGGACCGGATGGTATTCCAGCAGTGGTCCTAAGGGCGTGCGCACCCGAACTATCTCCTGTTTTAACGCGCTTATTTCGGCTGTCTCTTGAATCAGGAAAAGTTCCTAAGTCCTGGAAACTTGCAAACGTGCAACCTGTGCCTAAAAAAGGCAGCCGTGCAGACCCCACAAACTATCGACCGATCTCAATAACCTCCATACTCTGCAAGATTATGGAGCGTGTATTGAATTATCGGCTCCTCGCGTACCTTGAGATCAATGACGTTCTTAATGACCGGCAATACGGCTTTCGAAGGAACAGGTCGACTGGCGATCTCTTGGTTCACGCTACACATATTTGGGGAGAAGCCATCGAAAATCACGGGGAGGCACTTGCTGTCTCCCTTGATATATCGAAGGCTTTCGATAAAGTCTGGCACGCTGGCCTATTAAGTAAGCTTCCTTCATACGGAATACCCCCTGCCCTCTGCACTTGGATAGCCGACTTCCTGAGTGAGCGATACATCCAAGTGGTTTTCGACGGATGCATGTCTGATCCCCTGGATATAAACGCGGGTGTTCCTCAGGGATCTGTTCTTTCTGCAACGCTTTTCTTATTACATATTAATGATATGCTTGGGCCTAACATTTTTGGGTACGCTGACGACAGTACCGTTGTTGAAAGATACCTATCTAGTGCAGCAGCGACGAAGGATTCGATAACGTCTGAAAGAAGTGCGATGATTCAGCGCTTAAACAACACATTACAGGTTATATCAGAGTGGGGTGATGCTAACCTAGTACAATTCAATGCGTCCAAAACACAAGCTTAAGCAAGCTTGTGTTTTGGACGCATTTTCACAGCGAAAAAGAGTTCACTCCATCTTACTCCAACTTTTCGCGGTGTGCCGATTGAAGTGTCCGACAGTCTGCAGTTGCTTGGTGTCACAGTATCATCGGACCTCAACTTCAAGCAGTTCATCGAATCAAAAGCGCAATTGGCTGCAAAAAAGCTCGGCATTTTGGCTAAAGTATGACGATATTTCACACCTGACCAACTTCTCAGATTATACCAAGCCCAAGTGCGGTCGTGAGTCGAGTACTGCAGTCATATATGGGCAGGTGCTGCCAAAACTCATCTAGGGGCCCTAGATTCGATGGAAAAGCGCGCGAAAAAACTTATAGGAGATCTAAGTCTGCTAAAGAAGAAGCTCCTTACTCTTGAGCACCGAAGAAAAATAGCTTGCCTATCGGTCTTCTATAGGCTTCACTTCGGCGAATGCGGATCCGAGTTGCACAGCCTTGTACCGCCTTCTCCTTTCCACTTTAGAACTTCGCGACGAACGGCCGGTTTCCACCCCTTCGTGGTTGACATCCCTCGAGTGCGCACCAAGCGTTATCAAAACACTTTTCTGATCAGAACTGCGAAGGAGTGGAATTCCCTTCCTCCTACTGTGTTTCCCAATGAGTACAATTTGGATTTATTTAAGAAAAGAGTGAATAGGCTATACCTCTCTGATCAGGCATGCTAACCAAGTGGACCGCATCTGCGCTTAACATCAGGCGAGATCGCGGTCAAATGCCTGAACAGTTTTTGAAAAAAAAAAAAAATAGCTTCACGTCGATTACATGTTCAATTAATCTATACTAATATTATAAAGCTGAAGGTCGGAATCGGTGTTGGATAGCCCATTTATCGAGGAAGGCTATATCATTACGCTAGGACCAACAGAAGCGGAGCCACGCGGGTGAAACTGCGGAGCGCAGCTAGTTATTATCGAGATTACTGCAATAAAATTTTTGAAGTGACTTCTTTTTGCTTCTTTTCACTGATATGCATCTTTAAAATTTAGTAAAGTATATTGGTTTGAAAACTCATTAAAAATATAAAGTCTTGCATACTATTTTTAGCAAAATAGTAAACGTACATGTTAACTGATCTTTTTACGCATTTTACATCTGAATTTTCTTTGTCCAGTAAGAATTCTTCATCTTAACATTTCCTAAGAAGGTGTTCGTCGAGCTACAGCCATGCACAAGGGATATTGTGTAATATAAAACCTTATTTTGCTGATCTTATATTATCACATAACAAATGAAAGTATTAAGATGTGTGTGTACGTTACAGCTGATCTTAGAAAAGTTGAAAAAAAACAACACATAATATAATTATTATCATTCCAAATTCATTACTTAGGCAGGTATATCTGCCTCAGGTATATTTAACATAGTTAGCATGAGTATGTATTCTTTAATTCGTTTGAATTATAGAATACTAGCGACCCGCCCCAGCTTCGCACGGGTGCAATGCTGATACTAAATACACTACAGAAAAACTGTGAACGTTGTATATGTATAAAAACATAGCGGCCCGCTCCGGCTTCGCACGGGTATAAAATATATAGCCGGGCGGCCGGCCGGTACCGCCGCAAACGGTACGTCCCGCAATTTTTAAATCTGTAATATCTTCGAAAATATTCACTTAAATCATACGGTGTAAAGGGCCATATAGATCTATATTAAATGAACAACGTATTCAAGGTATTTAATTGGTTAAGGATTAATGCTGTATTGGTTAAAATCGCTTCGAAAATTAGCCATTATTTGTCGTAAAAAGTAAATGACAAAAAAAAGTTATTGTGGGTTATCCATAAGAGATAGACATATACCATCGCGGACTTTTCTGTAGACCTTTTCAATGTGTATAATACTTAGTACATTATTTTGATAAAACTCGTAGGGTTCAGCCTGCGTTTGCAATGTAAGCGGAAAAAATGTAATTTTTTACGACATCACATTAGAAACCTCAAAAATAACAGTACTTCTCCGCTATTTAATGGATGTTATTATACATATAAACCTTCCTCTTGAATCACTCTATCTATTAAAAAAAACCGCATCAAAATCCGTTGGGTAGTTTCAAAGATTTAAGCGTACAAAGGGACATAGGGACAGAGAAAGCGACTTTGTTTTATACTATGTAGTGATACTTGAATTGTACTTTGAATCATACTCATACCTCACTTCCAAAACAAAATTTTCTTTCACATCTACTATCGACGAAATAATCAAATAAAACACACATAATATATTTCCAATATAGGTATTGAAACATTTTATCGTTCGTACACTCGGCTGCACAATAATAAAAACAGATAAATATTTTCAACCGAAAACTTATCTAGTAAGGACCGGTCTAGGTCGTTTACGGTCGCCAATATTATATATATCAAATTTACATATAAACCGTCTGTCGTCTGTCTGTACGGGACGGGACATTGTCACTGAATGCCATCTCATGAATTGCTAATATTGATTAAATCAAAGACCTGCCAGAGATCGATCCAAGCTTGAGCTGTAGCCTGTAGGTAAATCTATTTGTGATGTGTGAACTGTAAATTCTTGTTTTAGAAACTAGATTTACGTAAATTAATTATGTTGTATGCATTCCTGTTTCCTTAGTAGTTTTAGTAAATTACCGACAATCTATACTAATATTATAAAGGTGAAGAGTTTGTTTGAACGCGCTAATCTCAGAAATTACTGGCCCGATTTGAAAAATTATTTAGGTGTTAGAAAGACCATTTATCGAGGAAGGCTATAGGCTATATATCATCTCGCTAAGACCAATAGGAGCGGAGCACTGCAGGTAAAACTGCGGAGCACAGCTATTTTATCTATAAACCTTAGCTATAAACCTATTACTTACACATACCTACTTGTAAAGTTCTTTGACACTTATTTTAAAATAACATTCCATCATAAAATGTTTCTTAATGTTGCCAATTCTTTACTTGTCACATATAAGCCCAGTTGTAATAAAAAGCATTATATTATGTACTATTAATTTTCATAAATTGCTATTTTAAATATGAGTTGTTAAAAGTTCACATAAGATGCAAGATACGCTAATGACTTGCATCGCTTTACGCTGTTGGGTGATAGATAACACCAAGCTGTTATAAAGTTCCTTAACTTCTATAATTTTTTTATTAATTACATTTTATTTATTATAAGGCTCCAACAAATGATGGGTAATTTGGGTACAATAATAAGCTGGACATTTATTTATTTGTGGTGGAAGAGAATGTCACACGTCTTAAAAAGTGCGCTTTTCAAATTTAAAATAGTCGTGTTTACTGATGTTTAGATCCATAAACAGTCCTCAAAATATCATATTAATGAAACTACTCATCACAAGATTTCAACCAAACGCCTATCATTCAACCAAAATTTTCAGCTCTATAATGTTAGTAGGTATATACAATATACATACTACTACTCTTAAAATAAAATAAATCAATAGTTTTTTCCCAGCACTTGTTACACGGTGGAATAGTTTTCTTTTAGTCAGGTTATTGTTAATATAAGTGTTAGAATTCAAATATTTTCTATCTTGTTATACGATTCTTTACAAGCAGAATGTACAAGATACTCTATCATATACCATGTATGTAACTGCAAACAGCAAATTAAATAGAATTTGAATGACAACATTATCCACTCAGGATGTACACCACCTATGTAGGTATATGTATAAACACTGAAACAATTAATGCAGCTATGCTAACGATCTAAATTGCAATTTAGTACATGTTGAACTTTCAAGAGTTTGTAAGCTGCAGGGATTCGGATTTAAAATCACGTTAGATGGAGGAGCTGTTTTGTGGGCTGATAAAAATAAAGTTTGGAAAATCCAAAAGTGCACGACTCATAATGCTCATTTAATTATGAAATATATAAAAAAAAAAAATATATATATATATAGATATACAGTCTTGTAGTTTTCGTTTTTTATTAATTGCAATTAAACGACACTGAATTAATTAATCATTCGCATTCAGTGACCTACAATCGTCAATTAGAATATTTTAAAAAAAAATTTAACTCAAATGATGGATTTTTTCACAAGTTATAGTGTTTTCAGGTTTCACACATGACGGACAGGAAAATTTTTTGACCTATTTCGGTGTTTTTTTCCAATTCTATTGAAGTAAATCAATTTTTAAAAAGTATGGGATTAATCTCCATTAAATTATCTCGACAATAGTATGCAAAATATCTTGATTCCGTGAACTAACAAGGCTATAATAATAAGAATAGCTGCAAAAATGAGGCGAAAAAAATTTTTCGATCGTAAAGCACTCTCTGATGCTTCGCATCATGGTCGTGCAATTACTTATAGTCATTATTTATATCTTTGCTGTGTTATTATCTTTTCGTTGTAATTAGCGGTATAGATACAAGGAAGTGAGCGGTTTAAAGGACCTATTAAGAAGGTCTTTGACCTATTTTCCATGTGGAAATGAAATTGTTCACGACTTGTGAAACACTATTTAATGTTTGAAACTTTTTTCAATCAAATTGATGAATGCATTTACTTATCATTATTACCCAGACATTTTACAATCTTTTGTCAATCACTGTATCATTAATTATGTACTGCTTAAAATAACTCTCTCATTTTAATATTTAGTTTTATAGCAATCAAATGCTTTGTATAAAAAAATCTCATTCATGGCCAAGAGAAAGGCAAATTTTTACAACTAGTTTTAATTTCTGAACGATACAAAGCAATTTCCCATTAGTAAAACTCCAAAACGATATCGTTTAATTGCTACAACAGATCATGTAATAAAGCAAAATCTAGACAGGGTTAACGCAATTGAAACTTCGCCTATAAACCTACTAATAACACAACTCGTCGACATCTTGCCAACACGTAAATTGTAGACAAACTTGCTAGATTTACTGGTGTTTTATTAAAAACTTGTAAGAAGTTAATAGTTTTTTCCCAGCACTTGACACACGGGGGAATAGTTTTCTTTTAGATAGGTTATTGTTAATATTAGTGTTAGAATTCAAATATTTTCTATCTTGTTATATTTTCATATCATATTTTAATGTTTAAAGGTCGTAAAAAAACTTATTATGTATTAATGTGGAAGTTCATTGTGTGATCAAATCTAAAAACATCTGGTTGCTGGCCTGTAAAGAAAATCAATCAATATAATAAATAACATACTTCAAACGCATCTGCCCGATGCGGGAACACGGGATTTCACTCTAAAGTTTCTTAGCTTAGCTCTGACCTTAGAAATCGTTTTAAAGTTTGAAACACTACTTATACATTTATACATGAATATCAGCTGACCCAGGAACTGTTCTACTATGATTGCCTTATCGCTTAGGGATATAAAAAATTGTTTACAATCTATTCTCAAACCGTCTGCCAATACAAATTATCATTTAATCAGTCAAGTCATTTCGGACACCCTTAGTCACAAACTCTGCAACACGAGAATTTAATAAAGGTAGCTACATAGATTATAAATTACTATTTAAATCACTTTTGTAAAGAGCCACCAGGCCACAGATAAAAACAAGGAAAAACGTCCACTTTACTGCCTACTAGCATATTTATGAAAGGTCAGAGAAATGTTTCTCTTAAAACAAAAGACAAGAGAGATATAAGGCTAAGCCAGGACACCTGTTGAGTTCTGTTTAAGAAGTATTTCGAATTAGGCGACACGAGATTGGAAATTACGTTTGATTCGGGAAATTGATTTGCTTTCATTTGACTCAATGTTTTATTCATATTTAAATTTGAAAGCGTATTCATTAAAATGTGTATTGAACTGTGTTTATTTTATTTATTTTAAACAATTAGATGACAGAGATCTATTAGTACGTGACTTATAAGCTAATGTTAGTAAATAATAAAAATACTAATTATCAGTTGAGTATTGAAACTAACTTGATATCTATTTAATATTGCGATTGATATGGTTTAGCTGGATTGTAATACTGTTTTATAAAGATGAGCTTTATAATGATGAATTGAAGTCAAAAACATTAACAAACAACTTGTACGTTATAGTAATGCCGGCTCTATATTTTTTCATAGTCTTTATGGAAGCAGTTAAATAATACTATGTTAAATCGTGTATCATTACGCAAAATTTGATCAGCATTCATTAATAATTTTGTTGAACATGCCTCATACCTCAGTACACAATGAAATTGGAATTTTATCTTATCCTTTTATCTGGTTTACAAAAAAGCTTGATTATAAAAAAAGTTTATAAACTTCGTAAATTCTGTTATACTTGTTTTATTCAATATTGTCATTCCGCCACAGCTGCATGTATTCATTTAAAATGCTCAATGTTTACATTTTTCCAACATGCAATGTAAAATTTTTATCTCAGAAAACTTTTATGCATGTTTAAGTATGTTAATTATTTTTTAGAACCATAACGAATAGTGTTTGTTAATTTTGCGTTTAAATATGCTGTGAAATCTTAACATAGCGGGGCTTTATAGATTGTGCTGAAAAAAAGGTTTTTTAAGATCGTGTACATTTACATTTTTCATTTGTAATGTACATTTACAGAATACATACATTAATATTTTGCCTATCGAGGTATTTAATATAATTACATTGTATCTTAACCGTAGAAACTGGAGTACGTCTTACATTCCTACGTCTCTTTTCAGGGACGCAGTGCCATTTTCAGTTACAGGAATTTATCTGTACGTGCTTCGTTGCTTTTGTTCTAGTAACTGGCTAAGATATTAAATTTTCTAAGAAAGTCATCGTATCGGTAACGTACCGTATAGTTATTTGATTAGATTGCAATTGGCATATAGGTATCTGGTTGGTGTATACTTCGAAAATACGATTTCACAACTGGAAGCCGCAGTTTATTATTTTCTGATTATCTGCTAAAATACATTCTCAATTTATCTACACTAATATTATAAAGAGGAAAACTTTGTTTGTTTGATTGTAATGAATAGGCTCATAAACTACTGGACCGATTTTAAAAATTCTTTCACCATTCGAAAGCTACATTATCCACGAGTAATATAGGATAGGTTTTATCCCGGAAATTCCACGGGAACGAGAACTATGCGAGTTTTTCTTTGAAACCGCGGGCGGAGCCGCCGGCGGAAAGCTAGTATGATATATGAAGGATCTTTTGAACAATTTAGTCATATCTGGAAATCATAAACATGGAATTATTTTTACCTCCTCATTATGATTAGACGACAAATTGATTAGACTAAGTATTAATCGATCGGTGAATTAATTTAGTTGCCAAGTTAGGACAGCGGCCCTTCATCATTTCATGAAAAAACAATCTATTTCGTAGTTGCCAGTACCTACACGCTCCAGTCTACAATAAAGTAAACGCAGCCTAATTTAATCTTTCTACATTGATACACAAGAAATTTGTGTAACGCCAAATGAAACCTTATCCTTTGAACCCAAAGTTCAATTTTAAATACAGGAATTTTCGTTTTGTTTAAAGCTTCCTTTGTCGCACCGCTCTTAGCACTTTCCGGAACGTTATTAGAAACTGAAGAAAGGTACATTCAGCATCAAGATACCATTTGGAACCATCAAGCTTTTACTCAGTTTCTATGAACTTTGCTGAAATAACATTACTGAGTTTAAATGGTCCATTGTAGCTTTATGAAACTTCAATAACCTTGCGTTACCTGAACAAGTTTATAACTGGGGATCTGTTATTATTGTAATCGGTACTGGCTACGTTACAGTCAAATTTATGTAATACATACGTTATTTCTATCAAATTGAACAAGTCTTTTATATTTTTTTTTATGTTTCAAATTTTGTACAAAAGATACAGTACTTCTTGCATGATTCAGTAATAACATAAGAACCATGCAATGTGATGGAGTAGGATAAAATAAAGCTACATGAGATAGGTTAGATTTATTAGATGGAATAATAATGAAACATTCATTATTTTTCTCTCTCACAAGGGTTTAACAGGTTATACGATACTTATTATTAAATTATGTCCATCATCAGAGTGTACATTAGAATGCTCAACGACGTACCACATCAAAACCGTCGCGTCAAGGTTTCAAAATTAACAGATTAAAATCCTAAATAACCCAGCAAAATTTGCTGACCCTTTCGCAATAATTAATCCAAATCTGCTTAACGAGGCCATTATTTTGACCCTCGCATAAAAGGTTCAGTAAATAAAACTTGGCACAATGCCACAATTTATTAGCCCAAGTGGCACATGCCCGATGAATTCCATGCAAACCGCTCTATTATTCGGAGACCTATAGATTCCGTTGATATTTGAAAGTATAATATTATGATGAGATTATACAGTTCAATGCCGTCGGTACGATCAATGGTAAGGTCGTATTTCGTTCATTTCCAACAAAAACAAATTTAGTTAACGTTCTGTACCGACACGTTCCCAAAACAGAGGATAGACCACCTTGTGCATTTTACTTTTTAAAATATATTGAAGATTCTTCTGAAGATATCGTACAGTCGAATTAAATACATAAGTCGTGATGAGATAGTTGTTATTATAATATTTAGTTACTTTTAATATGTTTACAATTATAACTTCCACTATACTATACGATATTTTGCTAAATATAATATCAATGCCGATAAATCACTTTCTGAAAGTACTTCATCAATCTAAAAATCGTATCATTCTCTACGCTTGAAGTCCTCTAGAAGATTAATAGTATTAATAGATTTACACCGTATCTTGGAGTTCTCCTGTAGAAGATTAATATTACAATATCTAATGCCTATAAATATCGTTTGTTACAGAAAACCACTCGCAGTTGGATTGAGAGCACTTTTCAGAAGCGGGAGTGTAAGTGCTTCGTGGCCAGCGCTAAAGATGAGCATGTGTGAGTAATATTTTATATACTAGCTGTTTCCCGCGATTTCACCCGCTTTGTGTATGTTTTTCGACATTTTTATTGATGTTGCTATATTTATAGAGATTCAAAAATGTGCTCCTATATTTTTATAGTTGGTATCACTCCAAATTTTAAGTATTTCATAAAAACCATATTCCTAATGATAATGGAACCAGGTGACAATTCAGCTTGACCTCTAAGTGTGATAATCGTTCTTTTAATTACAAAGAGCAGGTGCAATCGGAATTCCCGATATTAATGGAGGTTCTGTGCTAATTGCATCCAGATGAGTTCTTTGTTGAAATGTTCGATCACTTTGTAAACTCTAAGTGGGACATGAAGCTGCTAGGATTAATATAACAGAACTTAATATGGAGCATATTATACTATTAACCTTATTGGAGCAAAGCCAGCTTAAGCGTTGATTGATATTCACCAATTAATGCGATTTGTAGGTATTAGACTAAATATAGCATTGCAAATATGGGTAATATTTACTGGTCTTGCAAGAGGTGAATCGAAATTTTTTCGACAGCCAATTGTATATTTGAGGACTGGTGTATTGATGTTCTTAACTAGTTCAACTATTAATCCGTTCAACGACTGACTCTCACTGAATAAGGAATAATATATTTATTTTTCTTTCTGAAATGGTTCTAATTTCTTGAGTACTTTCTATGCCAGGTAACAGGAAATGTGGATACTTGAAAAATGATACTCTTTATTGAATCAACAAAAGAAATGTTCACAAATAAAATAAAATAGTTTGAATATAAATGGATATTAGGCCTTCAGATTTACCTAAATAAGATTTTAGTATAATTGCTGAAAAGACGTTTTCGTAGTCTTTTGTTGTTTTGGGTTGGAAGATAAGGCGGATAAAAGCATTTTAATTATGGATGCAATCATCAATCTTATATCGCAATTTAATAGTGTCGATGACAGAAAATATAATTTTGGTTAACGAGAATACCTAGTTACTTGATACATATTGCACGACCATGATGCGAAGCATCAGAGAGTGCTTTACGATCGAAAAATTTTTCAAAAATATAAACATAAAAATTTAAAATTCAGAGCATTTCCCTAGAAAAGCACAATATCCCTACTTATTTTCTTTGCATAAAATACCTATATCGAAAATTATTTCGCTGAATTAAGATTGAACCTTTTCGTAAGCCTTAACAGAAACGAAACTAAAATTCTATTTTTATTCTATTACGCAAATATTACCCACAAACAAATATTAGAAAAGTTAGAACACTCCCGTATTCAATATAACTTGGTCTCGTTGTCACGGAAATCGCTTCAAAATAACGGATATATCGTAAATTTCAATCAAGTACCTAAGCTACGTGATAAGGAAAACTTTTGGGATTATTTCTTATTTCTCTCTTGTTTGACTTCATGCGCGTATTATATACGACTCAGTTAACATGATATAGGTAAACATATCAATCATAATATTATGCTCTATGTAATTCGATACGCATTGACATTACAAAAATAAATACTTTACGACGAATCCAACGTTTTGCTAAATAGATAATATTGAATAAATCAAGCTCTATAAGTCATGAAATCTTTCATTTTTCAATTCTAATGTAAGCTATACGCGCTACGATCTACTGGAGAGGTTTATCGTCCAGGTGCCCGCACAGGTCAACCGATCATAGGCAGGCTCAAAAAACTGCACAGGGGCCGTATTATGACCTCCTATTTCCAGCCAGTTCACGCCGTGAATTGAACTGACTGGGAAATTCATATTATTATGATTGAAATAGCAATGGTTGATTGTCGCGATCATAATTTTATGAACTTGCCAGTCAGTTCAATTCACGGCGTAATCTGTCTGGAAATAAGTTGTCATAATACAGCCCCTGGTCTATTCCTAAAGTCTTCCTGCGCAGGTATACACGTACAGGTTTCTGGTGAACTGTCAGTAGACTGTTCGGTGGCTTCTACGTGGCAAAGTCAAATACAAAAATAGAAATATTTTATGAACGAACGTCATTATAGCCAGACATTCAATTTATTATGACAAATATACCCATATCATCTGTCAGAATCTGGAGATTAATTTACTTAGGTACGTATAAAAAATAGATCTATAAATGGCCGCTAGCTTGGCTAGCTAGCCATCTTCTTATAGGCAAGTCTCTTGTATAGTAATGCAACCATATATTATGTCTCCAGAGTCCTTCGCACTCAATTCCTTTTCAATGTTATTAAGCGAAAGCGCGGGAAGATTTAAAAAAGTTTGCTTCTTTTTGACGTTCGTAATTCAAACTTTGTTTTTTTTCGTAGTATTTTGTTATTCTATTTAAAGGGACAGGTTCGTCAACTAAATGTTAAGTTTTTTTATGAAGGTATTTATATTTATATTATTTATTGAATATATTAGAACTAAACTAAAATGTTTTTAAATAAATTGTATATTTGTTTATCTATTACAAAATATCTCTATCACAAAAACGTAGCACCTGCGTCTGATTGTTCACTGTTTCATTTCCTTGACTCTGTAATGTTATAAAAATGAATCAAGAAGTAATACTAAATTGTTTAGCGTAAAATACAAATATAGTAAAATATTTGAATCCAAATTCATAGATATTATATAAGTAGGTACCTAGTATCTATCGTTTACAAACTACTTCCTTGCTACGTTATGCTACAAGCATGACTGAAATATTTAAAACTAACAACTGTAGGTATTGTACTGTAAATAATTTTCCCTTATTATTAATGATGATATTCCTGAACGTTTACGCTCGTTTATGTGTAGGTATTTTTAATAAATTTATAAGAAACTTGGTAGACTAGCTGATGAAAATTGTAAAAAAATTACCGCTTGTTCCTTAGATATTGGCTTCATGGTATCCGAATATATTTTCCAAAACAAAGTGACATGGTTTTTGGATAATTTTCGATTCTGAAGAGCGCAAGCGAGACTCCACGAATTGTTGGACATTTGACATATGATACCTAAAATAATAAATGTAAACTTTTCAAACATTGCAGTGTCCTGCCAATTAATTATAAATTTGAATTTCAGATGCTCAAAGAAAACTTCTTCAACACAAAATATCAAACATTAAATTCACACTCTTACCATACACGGAACACTACTCTTAATAAATTAATTAAACCATTCTCAAAAAACATGTATGGCCAACGACGTACCGCGTTCTTGATACCAGATATCTTGAATGGGTTGGATATTAATTTAAGAAATTGTATTACTAAAATAAACATAAAACGTAAACTTAAGCAATATTATCTAGACAAACTGTAGTTGATGTTATAGTTATAAGTATCTATAAAAAAAAAACTGTTATCTTTGTGCAATTTTTAGACTCAATTTATGTATTCTACAGTTAAACCGAAATTGTTTTGTTTATAAATTATTGTATACGAACATTACTATAAACCTCAGTGGTTTTTTAATTCACAACTGTACACTAATATATCTGTAAACCTTTTTTGTTTTTTGATAATAAATTAAAAAAAAAAAAAAATTAAATGTGCCGAGCACACGTATCAGAAGTGAAACTTCTTTGTGAAGATTCAAAAAAAAATACCAAAATCGTTGCCTTACTCCATGACGTGACGATATTGTCGTGACGCGACCTTGAAATTTTACTCTCAACGCGCCTAAAGAAGTTTCACTTCAATAATAAGATCAAAAATAATATGGCTGTTTTTGGGTTAATTTATCTTCTATTTGCCATATTTCTACACGTTTAAGAATAAAATTAAATGTAAAAGTTCAGCAAGAACGCTTCAATAGATTTCAGGCTTATTAATTTTCTCTGTTGACTTATAATTTTAATTAAAATCGAGTTTCCATTCCCTTATTATTCGCATTCTTGACGTGGATGCTACTGACAGGCAACGCACATAGCTTCTATTAAAGAATAAACGCTAATTTCTAATTTCTAATGTAATAATAGGTACTTGATATCTACTTATCAGCAGTATTTATCAATAATAATCATAAATGTACTATCCTACAATCTGTTTCATTTACGGTATACTTTTATAAATGGCACTTAATAGAAATGGACTTACCTATAGCCGATTCATATCCGGATGAGCTGTCAATATATCCCAAAACAATTAAATCAATAAAATTAACAGAAAACCTCGCGAGCCCTTCGAAAGCACCAATTTTGCTAATAAAAATAGTATGATAACGATATAATTTTATAATTAAATAACATACCTACAATAGCAGCGATTCTGAGTTTCTCCAAAAGTTCCAACAACAAAGCATCCTTATCTGGGTTAACCGGATAATTTCTCTGCAAGCGAACAATTCGCTAATTACATCTTAGTTTTCAAAGCATTGTTTCGAGAGGGATGCAAATATGATCCACCTGGTGTTAGAGCGAGAGACACGCTTTCCTTTCCGTTGGCTTGCGATTTCCGCGTGAATAAACTAGTTTTCATTCTTATAAGAAAATGTTATACCTACATACTCTGAATTACTTCAAATATCATTTTGGTACTATAAATTGTAAATTACGTATAAGCTAGCTTTCCGCCCGCGGCTTCGCCCACTTTGTCTAAAACATAGATAATAAATTATATACTCAAACCTTCCTCTTGAATCACTCTATCTATTAAAAAACCGCATCAAAATCCGTTGCGTAGTTTTAAAGATTTAAACATACATAGAGGGACATAGGGACAGAGAAAGCGACTTTGTTTTATACTATGTAGTGATGATATATAATTTGAGAATAACAACAAAAACGCTCCATGCAAGAGTTCAACAAGTCATAAGTTAATTTAGGTTAACTATAAAATCGTACACTCGAACTTAATCAACAAGCCGTTACATTTCTCTTTACCATATTATAATCCAAAATTTACGTGGAATTAATAAATTCATTAAGAATCGGAACTAAGAATACAATAATATATTATATAGCTATCTTGGTCACAGATAATATGATACTGAATTAATTCAGGGTCATGTTAGATTTGAGAAAACATCATGAAAATATACATTATCGTTATAAACTAGATCCTTGCCTATACGAATTCTATTCGAAACAACAGAAAATATCGTAACTGTTACATTCGCATCGTTCGAAAAATCTAAATATTTTCTTGTATTCTAGACGACAAATACAAAGGTGTGTCATAACAAAGAATTGCAACGGTTTAAGATGAAGCGCTAAGAATATGAAAATAAAAACATATAAACTAGGTATCCATATTGTAGTTTGCATGGAAAATACAGTGATATACTTTGTAGAGAACTTTCTGTGTTCATGTTTATCAATATTGTTAGACGCAAAATGTGAGACAATGTTATTGTAAGTCTACTTAGGTAATATTACGGAAATTGTATGCGAATAACTATAAAAAATGCTATGGAAACGTATATTATACGGATGATATATTATTATATTCATAATGAAACGAAAATACAACAATAATCATATTATTAAGTTTGTTTTTATATGAACGCCACACGCATTTGACGCAAATGCCAGTTTAAAAAAAATTGGTTGTTTGTAAAGTAGGTTTACGATCGAGATGTTTACGTGATAACATAATGCAGTGGCAGCGCTCGAGATGAGACGGGAGATCGGTCCGTCTCTCTCTCGTTATACCTGCGATCG
>CAJQZM010039090.1:32180-53040 GCA_907164665.1 Colias nastes | reverse complement strand
GTCTGCGACCAGTGTTGCACGTTCTTGATTTCATCTAACAGTAGGTACCTATTATTATATCTATTGTATGTTGTGTTTTCACACAAATTATCCACAACGAAATCGATTCACCACACAACTCAAGTAAGTACCTAAACAAAATCAAATAAAATTAAAAACATTGAACGATAGGTAACTTCCATCCCATGATGCAACACTGAATTGCCATTAGAAATTCCCGCACTAGATAGATGTTTTTAATTAAGATAATTGAAAGAACTAATACGAATGTTTTTCCGCGTTTATTTAATGTGTGAGTTTTTATTGTGATCGAGTAAATAACGAGATTGTCGATATGGGCCGCATAAATCAGTAGGTAATATTTATCAAACATTGCTGAATATTTTGTTTTGAAATATGATTCTATTTGAATTGTTATTTCATTATACAAAGGTTATCGAAAATACTTTTATAATAGAATTAAGAATACTTATTAGTTATTATAAATGCGAAGGTGTGTTCGTCTTTCTTTCACGTCGTAACGGATTATATGAGCCTTCACCACGTGGCCGTGGGCGATGCCGCGGGCAGCATGAAAGTAAATTAAAAATGAATAAATACATAACATTTTCTGTAAGCATTGATTAAATACTTAAAACGATATTATTTAATAAATTTAATTGAGATAGAACTAGGGTTGCCAACACTTCATCATCAAAATATAGTATTTTCCAAAATAAGGTGTAAAAAATATAGTACATTTAAAAAAAAAATAGTATTTTATGGGAAAAACAAAAAATAGACAAATATATAGATATATGTATTTATTTTTATAAAAACTATATTTTTTTGCACTTCTTGCACTGTGTAACAGCTTTTTGTTTAAAATAAAAGTGTCAAGCTTTGTCACATTCAATTTTTAAATTAATATAAATCAAAAGCTCATTTTTTATTAATGATACACTACTTCTGTTTCTTTCTTCTCGCCACTGGTATATGCGCAATAGGTTATATGACTTAGCCATCTTAACAATTAAGTGCCATATCACACTAGCGGATTGCGAGCGGTTTCAAAGCGGAGCGGGTGCGCAACGAATACGTTGCGGGCGCGCAACGAACACGCCGCGGATGCGCAGCGAACACGTCGCGGACGCGCAACGATTTCGCTGCGAATAGAAGCGTCGACGCCATTTTGTATACTCTCGCACAAAAGCCAGCCCTTCCGCCTTGCCTAACTTCCGTTCAATATTTCCATCGTTTCTGTAGCACTCAATTTTTAGGGTTCCGTACCTCAAAAGGAAAAAACGGAACCCTTATAGGATCACTTTGTTGTCCGTCTGTCCGTCCGTCCGTCCGTCCGTCCGTCCGTCCGTCTGTCAAGACCCTTTTTCTCAGGAACGCGTGGAGGTATGAAGCTGAAATTTATATCAATTACTCAGGTCTACTGTCCCTTGAAGCTGTGAAAAAATCAAACTTCTAAACCAACGCAATCAAAAGATACAGCCGTTTATGCCGCAAATTTTCGACACTTGCAAGGGAATCAAAACCTACAGGGTGCTTCCCGTGAACTCAGAATCTTGAAATTTGGTACGAAGCAACGTCTTATAGTATAGATAAAGGAAAAATTACGAAAACCATAAATTTTTAGTTACATCACATAATATATATTTTTTTAATAATTTTAAACTTACTACCCATTTCCTCATAAACGCGTAGAGGTATTAAATTGAAATTCATACCAAATACTCAGGTCTATAATACCTTTAAGCTGTAATAAAATCAAACTTCTATGTCAACGCAATCAAAAGAAACAGCAATTTAAGCTGCATATTTTGAAACTCGCAAGTACTCGCAAGGGAATCAAAACCTAAAGGGTACTTCCAGTCGACCTAGAATCTTGAAATTTGGCATGAAGCAACGTTTTATAGCACACATAAAGGAAAAATTCCGAAAACCTTAAATTTTTAGTTACATTACAAAATATATATTTATTTTTTAATAAATATAAACTTATTACTTTTTTCCTCGTGAACGCGTGACTCGATTGTCGTAATGAACGAACTTTGTAAACCTTGCAGGTTTTTACGGAACCCTCGGTGCGCGAGTCCGACTCGCACTTGGCCGGTTTTATTTAACCGTACTGTGGAAATGCACTTACTTAACTAAAGATGTAATAACAACTGAAGTTGTTGAAAAAGGTGCTATAAAATTGAATTACTAGGACTTTAGAATGTAACATACATTCCAAAAGTATGTAACGACTGACCAGTATAATCTCTCCCATAGCAACTTATGTTATAAAGAGATTTTGTGAACCTAATTATGAGCAAAGTGATAGTGAGTTGCTGGTTGCTCGATAAAATTTTCTATTCACTGCTATTTATCTAATAATAAGTTAGCCCTGTTTAAGTTAAGGAGCTTTAAAATTTATTTCACTAGTGAACTTTCATAATGAGCAATTAAGTTATCTGATTGCATTTCGACCAAGATTTAATAGATAAAACAATACCCTAAACATTAACATGTTATGAAACTCGTAATAAATAATGATCTCATAATTATTATACTATCACAAGTTATAAGTAACAACCAGCACGGATTCCATTTTGTTAATGAGTGTACATGACTGCGACGTAAACGTTGCGCATCTGCCACGCGTCCGCAACGAATTCGCTGCGCATCCGCGGCGTGTTCGTTGCGCGCCCGCAACGTATTCGTTGCGCACCCGCTCCGCTTTGAAACCGCTCGCAATCCGCTAGTGTGATATGGCACTTAAAGGCGCGTTCTTATTTTTTTTAATGAAGGATTTGTTTTTAACATTTGTCGGTGTTGAAAATATAGTATTTTTGCGTACTATATATGTTTTCAACAGTATATAGTACGCAGACCCGAAATATAGTACAATACTATATATTATAGTACGGTTGGCAACCCTAGATAGAACATAACTATATATAGGTATATCTACATATCTAAGTACCCACCTATACAAAGCATAGACTATAATAATTAAATTTAATCCTCGGCAATAAACTTTACAGAATTAACAAATTGGTAGGTTTAATATTTTAATTATAGGGTTTAGATACCGCGAGACTACAATATCATTAATAAACCTAAAGTTTAACCATTTACAATAAAACACAAACTATTACCTATCTAGTTTATAATCTCTAGACCTTTAAAAATAATAATGATTAATTATTTATGATCAATAATAGCCAGTCTTGATTTCATACATTAAGTACTGATACAATAAACCAAACCAAACATTTAAAATATAAATAACTCCATACTAAAATATCAACTATTCCCTTGTTATAAGCGTTACTTTCGTTTGAATGATATTTGTAGGTACGTTTTACGTTGTTGAACAATTTATTTTTGCTTTATGTTTCATTTGTAGGGACATCCCTCATAATTAGAGGACAGCTTAATGAATGTTTGTGAGGTTCGGATTCGGATAGTACCTAAATTTTATCTACTCAATACCTATGGGTCCGAAGCTTTTTAACCGACTTCAAAAAAAAGGAGGAGGTTATCAATTCGCCCGGTATGTTTTTTTTTTATGTATGTACACCGATTACTCCGAGGTTTCTGAACCGATTTACGTGATTCTTTTTTAGTGTCGAATTGGTCCCATAAAAATTTTATTCGGATAGGCCCAGTAGATTTTATTTTATGAGCATTTTTGTCTGATCTCGATGCCTTAATTGAAATATAGCAAGTAACTTTGATTCACTTCCCGGTAACCGATTGAGCTGAAATTTTGTATACGTATGTAAATTGGATAGCGATGAAACATTATTATGATATAGAGCTGATTTGATGATGGAATCGGAAGGTGGCCGTAGGAACTCAGTAATATATTGACTCATCTTTATCGAGTTTGGGCTCGTTTGATTCGTGTTGAAAAATACACTAAAAAGTATTAAATAAAAATAACTACGTTAAAAACAACCGACTTCAAAAACGGAAATGTAAAAAATAAAAAAGATTTGATATTATTAATTACTACATAATATTTAGATGTGCTATTTACTAAATAGGTTTGATGTCGGTGCACGGGCTTAATACTAAGTGCTTAGTGCTTGGCACCGACTTCAAACCTATTTAATAAATAGTACATCTAAATAGTATGTAGTAATTAATAATATCAAATCTTTTTTATTTTTTACTTTTCCGTTTTTGAAGTCGGTTGTTTTTAAGTTTTTAACGTAGTAATTTTTATTGTGGTAACGATTTACGATAACTTACTCAGTAGAGTACCTATACTACTACTCATAGAAGTCGGTCTCAAGTCTTATAAAAAGAAGAAGAAACTAGATTTAAAACTTGATCAAACACCCGCAAAAACAAATAAGTAATCCTACCTAGTTCGTAATAATATTAGATACCTTTGTAGTACCTATCTTCTTATGCCTGATACCTTTCTCTTATTAGCATAATTTAACCTTTCTCATCCCAAATTATTAGGTCAATAATATAAACAAAATAGCTAGGTAGTAGATTTAACTACATGAAATATATTTAGGTAGGTATGTGGCAATTTCCTATCCTTCATGTAATCCTTATTTTAATAGCGTTTTGTTTTTTGTAATATATTTTTTGTATATTTTTTGCAACATGTAATATAATGTAGGTACACAGCTCAATAGGACATTGCTCGTGGTTGTTCACTAATATTTAGCCGTGGTTTGCGGCGGACTTAGGAACGACGTCGATGTTAGACCCTGAAATTGCTAATGCGAGTATTCGAAAACGCTTACAAATCGAGATGAAATGTCGACCGAGTAAGCTGTAGGTAGCAGACTTTGATATTGTAACATTTCCATGACATATCTATTAAGGTACCTTCTATTTACCTATAGAAAAACTGATAAAACATTTAAGTCCCAACGGTAAAAAGAGCACAATCATTTTTCTAGATAAAAACATCCATTTCATCAAAACTGTAAAGATAAACTCCCCAAATAATTGAAAAACCAGTCCTTACAAGTTGTAATTACTAGGCGTTAAGAACTAGAAAATAAATTATTTAAGACTCAAACATCTTTGTCTCAAAGACCTCGAGTAATGAGTAGTTTAAATTAATCCCATTACAATTCATACTTTAGCCGAAACAATTAAAGTTTCCATAATTGAATAGTTAAGATAGCCGATAAAACTAAGTCATTATCATAACCGAGCCCGATGTAAGCAAATATGCGTTTTAATACATATTAAGTAGATACAAAATCGATTGGAGCATGAATTTTCATAGGGTTGGCAATAAAAACCTTAAAGCGTAGGGGACCCATAAGGACAATACAGGCCCAAAATAACGCAATTATTTCGTAACGTAATGTGACCACGTAGAAACCCTTCGTTTACATTGGGCAAAGGTCGGGCTCTAATAAGATGGCCCATATACTTTGATCTAGGTAGACAATTGAATTCATGACACAACTTAATGACATTGTATAAATAACATGGCCGCTTTATTAAGATTTGGGTGCCATGGAAATATGAAATACGAAAAAGATTTTGTCGTGGAAAAGGAAGCTACCTACATGTGCTGGAAAATATATTTTTTTGTTAGAAATTTATTTGAAATCTGTGTTTTATCACTGAATCTTAAAAAAATAACCTCTTATGGGTTTTTAATGTTATTTTAACCAAAGACACAGATTCGAAACTTTGTGATAAACTTAAAAAAAAATAGTCACTAGCCATAATATTGGTATTTATATATTTTTTTTTATTTAATTTTTATTTAAGGGTATTCATTATAATAATAAACAACTAAAGTGGATCCCCAATAGTAAAATTTGTATCTTAGATAGGTACCTATATTCTCATTTGACAAAATTTTAACTGATTTTTTTATGAATTTTGTGACTGACCATACCAATGGAGGTGGGGTAAAATAAAATCCTTCATTATTGAGGCAAATTCAATTTATTTAAACGATTTTATAAACAGGGCTTAAAATTAGAATACATCGGGTAATGCATTAACCTATATAACCAAAACCATTATATTATAATATAATAAAAAAAAATGTTGAATGTTGGTTGTGTATTATATACACATTTAGGATAATTAAGTTGAGCAAAATGGGATACAACAAATATTATTACTATTGCTGTTTTACCGATTACCGATTACCGATTTTACGTAGAAAATGAAATAAAAAATATCGACTTTTACTGATAGAAAATTGTTTCACACAATACAATTGCTACTCAAATGATTTACAAAGTTTTGGAATGTCTTTAAAATTGAAAAAAAAAATCAAGTACCTAATTGCACGTTATCTTTATGCTATTTATAATATACCTAGATATATGACGAATAATTAAATTACTAATTAGTAAACATTTAAAACTCAAAGTTTTACATTGGTCAATTTGAATTGGCCAAATTAAATAATCTTATTCTAGCTTACATTAAAACATTTATAATACTTTCAAGACCTTAGAACTAGACATAAATAAGGCACTATTATATTCGAATTTGGGCTTCAAAACCAACGTGCGTCATGACAACTATTGCAAAGAAATAAATAGCACCTGGTTAAGCTTTTCACAAAAAATAAAAATATTAAAAAAATCTTATACAAATGTAAAGGGACATAATAACAAATAAAAAATGATAACACGTTAGCATCTTCATAAGCCCATCCAATTACGGAAGACTTTAAAAGAGATTCGATTTTAAAATTGATTGATCAAAGTAACTAAAAAAACGTAACAAAAGTAAACAATCATAGAGTTTGACGTAATAAATGCGACGAATAATGCCTAATCAGGAAGGGCCTCTTAGAGGCGAGGTCATTGATTTACTAACACAGTACAGAGCATATACAGAATTAAAAAGTGGACCGGTAAAGGAAATACTCATTCACTGCACGAGTGTCCCCTTCTATTGGTAATAATTGATATCAGAATTTATAATTATAACCGTATTGACTTACAATAAGGTTGAATTTAGTAAATACGGTAGGTACTTAATTCATTTGATACGACTATTAATACAATATGTACACTACGTAATTGTCATTTTGATGATAAATTACGTATGACGCGCCTTATCGTTACCAAATTTCAATCGCGTAAACGTTTGGTACGCTTTATCTACTGTATTAAAAAATCAATGAGCGAGGTATAGAAGTGTCAATGTTTTCAGTTGTCAATTTGCGCCTGGCGAAGCCTTTGTGCGACTTGGAAAGTATTGTGCATCAACATGGCTACCGTCATGGGACCCACGCCGCCCGGCACCGGAGTGATAGCTCCCGCTATTTTGCTTACATCTGATGTGAAATAAACATTTTACACTTTATTGAAACTGCATAGAGAATATGGGAGTACATGTTAAGATTGAAATTCTGATATAAGAAGTTTGAAAGACAAATTCAATCCTTTATATTAAGGCCTTGACTAGCTGATCCGAGGAATTTTCCGCGTATTAATTTTGTCTTGAAATTATCTTTAATTTTAAAGCTATTATGATTTATGCTATTCGGGGAGAATATAAAAGCCACAAACCAAAAACAAAAAAGGTAATAAATAAAACTGAAATTTAAAAACAATTTTTATACTCACTTTCATAATCAACGTCACCAACCAGCTTCGTTTTGCCCGCCTCATCTGTAATTCTTGTGATGCCAACATCAATGACAGTGGCGCCGGGTTTAATCATTTCAGCCTTGATAAGTTTCGGTACACCTAGAGTAATTGAAATCGATATTTTTATTGTTCCTTTGGAACTTTTGAAGTGACTATACTATACAGTAGGTATACCTACTATTACAAAAAAATGTTTGATTTCAAAGTTGTGAATTATAAAAAAGCGGATACACACAGTTTATTTAAATTGTAATTAGTAATGCGAAAATAGCTTACACGCTTGATATGATTTCGAATAATATTAATGCATAACAAAATGAAACAGGGAACAAAAAATTTACTACGTGAATAGAAAACGTTAACTGAACACGATCGTAGACGTGTGCATTAATTGAAATTGTATCGAATTCAAAGCAAATAAAATCTAATAAATCACTGGCATTGACGTTTCATTGTACTTATTCATCAACAAATCATATTGGTTATATAAATTAGTTTAAATTGTATCGAATACAGAAGCAAATAAAAAAGTGTGTGCCGAGCATACGTGTCAGAAGTGAAACTTCTTTAGCAAGAATCAAAGATACCAAAATCGTCGCCATATTCCATGGCGTGACGGTATTGCCATGACGCGACCTTGAAATTTTACTCTCAACTAAAGAAATTTCACTTCAAAAACCCATTTGATCACTAGCATTCACGTTTCATTGTAATCATTCATTAACTCACCAGTCGCGGTGATAACAATGTCAGCGTTCCTGCAAAACATTTCCAATTGTTCGCGCGGCGTGTAACGATGGCATATTGTGACCGTCGCGTCCATCCCCAGACCGCTGTCGTGATTCTTGTCGCTATGCAACATCATGGCTATCGGCATTCCGACGTTTTTCGACCGACCGACCACAACCGCGTTCCGACCGAACGTTTGGATTTTGAACCTATAATTGAATGAAGTTGCAGTTCTGTTTTTTTGTTACTCTGTATCGAGGAATTTTTATTTTCCTCATTTTTTTTTTCATTTACTTATGCGAATTTATTGGTAGATTAGATTTACTTGTGAACTCATAAATCATAATCGTAAATATTGAATAAGATTAAGAGTTAAAACATTTTTTTAATCAAATACTAATCTTACGAAATATTCAGATAAACCTGTAATTGTTTTCCTAAAATAGCCAAACTAAATATAAACTTGAACATATTAATAAGAAACAGTATACAAACATTGGGACACTTCATTGATAAGATAAGTGCGTAATTTGTTATTTAGTTCACATGAGGAAATAAGTTACAGTTGCAAGATAATTTTTTTAAGTATTTTATTATTATGTATATTGTTTGTTATAATTCACCGTTCACAAATTTTTAAAAGTAAATTTAGTAAGTACTTAAATAAAAACAAAAAAAATATATGTACAGCAGTAATTGTACTAATATTTATAATTTTTGCTTTATAGTTTTACATAAAATCACACATATGAAGAATTAATATCTAACAATAACCCATTGTAGATAAAAGAATTATTAACATACAAATAATTGCAGTAAATTAAAAATTGAGAATATCTGGTAATAAATCAATATCAAAATATAATTTTTATGCTTTACAATTTTTCATTTCTGAAGATTACTTCACTACATATAATATTAATGAATTACAAAAATTTAAATTTTAAATATTAAAAAATACAAATAAAATTCCTACCTTTTCAACATTTCCACGACCGCCAGCGCAGTTGCAGGAACAATAGTTGGCATATCCAGGGAGAGCTGGCCAATATTAATTATATGAAACCCGTCAACATCCTTCTCTGGTGCCACTGCATTGCACACCATCCTCTCATCAATACCTCTCGGTAATGGTAACTGTATCAAGATACCGTCAACTTCACTATCTTTGTTTAATCTATCAATAGCTGCTAACAACTCTTCCTGGGATAATGAAGCATCATACTTAATAGTATCAGCTGCTATCCCCACGTCAATCGCAGCCTGGATCTTATTACGGACATACGTGTGGCTCGCAGGGTCCTCACCAACGATAATACACCGTAAAGATGGCGACCGATTACCCTGGTTCACCCAATTAGCGATCTTAACTTTCAATTCGTCTTTAATATCCTTAGCGAGGGCCTTCCCATCTAGGATCTGTGCCATTATCCTATAACAAAAGAAAATTCTTAGTGTACAAGTCACAATTAACAGCACGCACACACATAAAGCTCTAAACAAAAAATAATCAGGTTAACACAAATATAAAGCGCACATCAGGTTAGGTAGTTACCTGGCGGTGCCCAAAGAATCGATATATGTATGACTTCTCATGGTTGCGTTCAAATGCGTACTGACAAATCGTAAGCATACGGTTAGCCTCATCGCCTACTGTTGATGTAGACAGGTCATTAGGTCAAGCTTTTTATGATAAGATTGAGACTACTATAATCTGGCTGACGCTTGCTTGTAGTAAAATACAATATAGGTATACAATGGATTTGCTTAGGTTTCATAATAATTAAAAGAACCTTTATTTTTTTAATGTTGAAATTTTTGTATCTGTGTTATTTGCTATAAGTAGGTACTTTAAAGGGTTGCTTTTCAAATCATACGCTCTCATAAATATTGCAAAATTTATATTTGATAATCTATATATATACAATAATACAAAGTTATCAAAAATGAGAATCTAGTTTGTATTAACTTAATTGTAGTGACGTGCGTTCAGTGACATGAAAGTTATTGAAAAAAAATTATGAAATTTATATTTCTTATTTTAATTATTCATAACTTAAAGAATAGACAGCCAAACCTATATGGATATCATGTACACATGAAATATAAAAACAAAAACTGGTTAAAACTGACTTGAACGGTAAAAAACTAAATCACCGGTGATAAATAATTAAAAAGGTTAAAGATGCATCAATATCTATGTGAATTGGACTACTTTAATTATCATAATTGCTAAAAACCAGTATTTTCTTGTTATATGGAAGATAAACTGAAATAAGTAGCACATGAATATTCTTTATTAGTTCAATAATTTTAAATAAAAAATATCCGAGATACCTCTGATGTCCTATTTCATGTTGTTACATACATCTCACTTATTATAATTTACTACTAAATTCTGTTACCTTATTAGTAATTGAGGCAATCCATTTTAATACCTCTTTTTCAGTAAATAGATATACAATTAACTGCTCTGAATCATCAAATCTGGACAACTATATTACCTACTTAGTAAGGCACGGCATAAATGGGTATGACCGCGAAAAATTGTACCGTTACATTCATGACATCATAACAAACGTTACATACATGACTGAATGTTACTTACATGACCATTATAAAGCTTAGTACATATAACAGTCATCTTTTCTTCCTAGCATTAAAAAATTAAAGTCGACACGGTGTCTCACACTCACACGACAGGAAAAAATGGAGATATAGGTAAAACCAATTCATATCATAAAATAATGAATTAAAACAAAAAGATGCATAAATCAAAATTGTATTGAAAAAAATTGAATTTTTTTCCGCTTTTTATTCCTTTCTGCATTTTTCGTTTGTAGTTCTTTATATTTCTCGGGATTTTGAACTTGTAACTTCTCTCGGTATTTTTTTGCCTTTCGGGATTCCTCAACGCCATCTGTAATTTGATTTTCTCATTTGAAAAAATAATTAATAAAAAAAATTAAAAAACCCGACTGACACTGCAAATTCATATAACACGCAGTCGGAGGCTACACGGCTACAAAATATTATCCTCCTTTTATGCGCAGACGGGTAAAATATAAAAAAAAAATATATAGACAATGATATTTTAGACATAATGATATTTTAGACCAATCCAATGATATCTTGCACATCAAAATCCGTTCAGCCGTTTAGATTTGAAAATATTTCGCGCAATTTTTTAATAGACCTATGTGTTCTAAGCCTAACAATATGTCATGACTGTAACGTAACACATTTCGTTACACATCGTTATAATCATGACAAAAAATGCGTGCGACATAACCTTAAATTAAAATTACTACTCGATTGTGAATGCTAAGACCCACGAAGTAGTCTGATTCTTTAGTTTTATAGTAAACCTTCGTAAAGATTTATAATAATAAGACAGAATATATATACTTACCTCGCAATCGAACACTTTAAATACACTTTTTTCGAGCGACAAATCTCACATCAACACAAAACACCATTTCACTCAAAGAAAAAATGACTGCCTTTGTTTTTTAAATGTTGCCAGCATGCCAATAGTGTTGCCACTCAAGAAAATTAGAGAAGGATTCTGATAGTTCTTATAGTATGGCAGTTAGAGACGTTACATACGTGACGTTACACACGTATAAAAAAAGTGGACAGTTTTTAAAATAATAATAAAAAATCGATTAAGGCCTTGTGCATTAAAAGATTTTTATGTACATGTTGAATAAGAATCGAATAACTTAAATTTTTCATAAAAATTCGAGGCAGTCATACCATTTCGTAGGGGTTATCAGTTTTTGTCACAAGGGTGTTAGGTGGACAAATATTTTTTATATGGAAATAAAAGTGGAGCCAGTAAAAAAAATATAAAATAAAATATTTCTGCAAGAGATAGATTGAGTTTTATGAAATAATCTAAAAGAACACAAGCAAACCTTTCATTACATATCTAAAAAAACACTTATTGTCAAAAAACGTTGATGCTATATGAGAAATAAAATGGGAACATTGAAAAAATAATTCATGTACAATTTTTCGCGGTTATACCCAAATATGTCTTATTATGTTTAAATTTACAACCTATAGAACATAGTTTATATGTATAATATCTACTTATTTGGGGAACAATAATGTATTTTTAATCATAGTGTGTATGTAATCCTACTTTAATAAGCCAAAATTAGACAATGTGATAATACAATAATAAAACTTTTAAAAGGTTATCAGATATTGAAAAATCTAAGAAATAAGTGGTGTAATAGTTCATGAAGCATGAATATTAAGTATTTCTAATCATTCATATTCAATTATAAATCCACGTCGAAATTCACTTGTTTTTATATCGTCAGAACATTTTCAATTTACCACAATTCAAGCATGTGGATATTGATAATTGTAAGACAAGAAAAAGTTAGACGGTGAAATTATGTACAGCAATAGTTTATAACCGCCACCTCACATAATTTTATAACAAATTCAGTAAAAAAGAATTGAAATTTCGTTTTAATAAATAATAACCTCTCTAGCTCATGTTTATTTAGAATATATAAAACCTCTCACCTGGTTTTGGTCACAAAGTTATTAGTATACGGTACTGGAAAATGTTATGTACTGACTCTACGGTGAAGAAAAAATGCAATAAAAACACACTTTCTCTGAAACAACAAGTTTATAAACTTTTCACTTCTTCAAACAGCTTGTCGAGTGACATTGACAATGTCAGATTGGCATGGTAAATGGTTGATACCTACTTGTCAAGCCAAAGGTAAATTAGTATCACGCATGGTATCACGTGTATTTTTAAGGAAGGTTATAATTGGTTATAATAATATGTGATTTCTGAACGGCATGGCACCATAATTTAAAATAGATTTTTATGTGTGTTTTTATGTATAGTGATTGCGAGATTCTTTTTTATTTTAAACACAGAAATCAGGAAAGGAAATCCATCATCAGGAAAGATCACCAAGCTTTTTTTTATTATTTATTATTTTTATTTTCGTTAAAACTGTACTACTTAACTATTATTAAATTTAAAATTATTATTAGTCGGTTATTACTTATTAGACACGTTTGGTTTCCTGACCAGGAATTCTGTCGCTAATACTTTAACAAGACGGTAAGTTTTTTTTATTATTTCCGGACGGAAAGACCTAACGTTCGTTTTTTAAATATCAGCTATCTATGTAGATATTTTGCAGGCAGAGCGTTTAGATTTCGGAATCTGAATTTCTGATCAGTAAACCAATTAATATGTGTGACCGGCCTGTGATCTTAATATTTTGTAATTAATATTGTAATTGTGTTGTGTAATTAGTGTAGAATGCAGTACTTAGCGTAACCATCGCATTCTTTGCCATGTGAGAATAAAACAAAGCTTTTATCAATCTTAGTTTATGGCGAAAACAAGTTATAAAGCTAGGTAAGTAAACTAGATTTCCGCCCGCGGCTTCGCCCGCGTTTTCAAAAGAAAAGTCGCATAGTTCCCATGTGGGATTTCCGGGATAAAAAGTACCTAGCCTATGTCTTATTCTGGGTCTTCAGCTACCTACCTACATACCAAATTTCATTGTAATCGGTTCTATAGTACGTAGGTATTTGCATGAAGGAGTAAGAAACATCCATCCATCAATCTTCACAAACATTCGCATTTAAAATTATCGCGTTTACATGTAAACTACCTATATTGAGGATCACTATTATTTCATATTATTCTTCTTCTTCCTTTGCCTTATCCCTTTAATTGGGGTCGGCTCTCCTCGTTCTCATGCGCCAGGATGGTCTATCCTGGGTTGTCTGTTTATTCAATTGGGCTCTCTCCAAGTCTTTTGATATGGTAGACCACCAAGTGGCGGGGGGACGTCCCAGACCCCTTCTTCTATTTGGCAAGTTTAGTGCCCTCCTTACTACGTGGTTTTCTTCACGCCTCATTACGTGTCCATACCATCTTAGACGCTGTTCGGTGAGTTTCTCTGAGATGGGAGCGACCTTGAAACTTCCTCTGATGTACTCATTGCGCACTTTATCAAGTCTAGTTATTATATATTATTTCATATTATCTACGTTTTAATTTTAAAGTTCGACCGACCGCGACGTAGATAAAATTGAAATATAATAATAAACTAGTTATTAAGTAATATTATCAAACCAGGAACGTATTAAAAATATTATTAAAACGATCTGTTGATCAAAGTAAACAAGGAAGAGGATGGTTATTGACTGATAATATACCTACCATTAAAATTAAAGTTTTGTTGGCGGTAGTACTGATCAACTTTAAAATTTTTCACATGACATGACATACCAGCTCGAACTTAGGCAGTCCGCACTGTGGTGGATTAGAGCCTATATCATAAATAGGGTTTGACGCATTTGGTGCACTCTTCGACTTGTACACTATGCTGCATGCACAAATGGCGAACTTAGCAACTGCTCTACTCACATGGTACCCTACAACTTACAAGGCCTGTACTTCAGCAGTGTATAATAGACTAGCTGCTCCGCGCGGTTTCACCCCCGTGGCTCCACTCTTGTTGGTCGTAGCGTGATGATATATAGCCTATAACCTTCCTCGATAAATGGGCTATCTAACACCGAAAGAATTTTTCAAATCGGACCAGTAGTTTCCGAGATTAGCGCGTTCAAACAAACAAACAAACAAACAAACAAATAAACTCTTCAGCTTTATAATATTAGTATAGATATAAGTATAATATTATTACGATGTAGGTAGTTAGTAATGTATCAAAGTTGAGTTCGCTTATTAGTTAGTCATTTGTGCTCAAAAACAATCGTGATCAGAAAAAAAAATATAGAAAAAATATTATGTACGTAATAATATTATAGGAAAAGGTATAAAACAATAATTTTTGTTTATTTAACTGACATTTTATTGCGCGTGCGTAATCGAACATTTTTTTAGCGGGAAATATTTTGACATGTGCCCTAATAGACGGAAAAGATAGTGACTCAGTTATTTGTTAATACGGTGTTTGATTCGTATATGGCGTCAAAAGTTATGTTGTTCATGTAAAAAACAATAACAAAATACCGTGGAAGTATATAACATGTACGTTATACTACAGATAATATAAATTATAATACAGAGTTTAGACGTAAGTGGGCGCGGTTGTGACGCGGGTCGTAGATAACGGAATGGGTCAATGTCTCCGTGATTAATCGCTCTCAAGTGAATGCAATAAAAACATTATGTTGCTGAAACACATGGTTATAAGGATGAGTGTAAGTAGGTGCTTTTTAATAAATCGTTAACTGATTTTCTTGTTAGAATGAGTCGCATTACGTTGACTCATAGGGGAGACCTAGGAGAGTTGTGACAATTTTCACTTCAGGCGCCGTATCTGGCTCAAAAAACGTTGCTCAGTTATGATCATCAGAACATAATTTGGCCTCATGTTTTGTGTTTTCAAAACAATTACCGAAATTTATTTAAATATTATAGTTTATGAGGAAATCAACAAAATCAAAGACCACTCCTCTTGTCACAACTCTCCTACCACCGAGGTAAGTAGTGACAGGTACCGAGATACGTTGTGACAGCATTATATTAGGCATAAAAATACCATTTAACTTAATATAAATGAATCAAACGTATTTTTTTTAGCAAAAAAGGTATTTAATTACCTATCAATTGGTATAAAAAATGTAACATAGTTAATAATTTTCGTATAACAAGTAATTATAGGCGTAAGTAACTAATATGGCATCGTATTAAGATCAATCATAAGTATTATTATTAAAATCAGTCTAATAATATCCTTATTTACTAATTTAATCTGAATCACAATTATGGCAAACGTAATGCAGTTCGTCTCCAGTGCAATCCACGTGTGCCCAACCTTTGCATTCCAGGCATTGGACCCACTGCTCATTCGATCTGCTGTTAGCATAGGTCTCAAGGCAAACCAAGCAATAACAATTATTTTCTGCTTCTTCTTCGTCATCACTTGGCCCCTTCTTCTTATGGATCTTCTTGACAGTTTTTATTTTCTTTTTTCCTTCGCTTAAGACACGCTTCTTGACATTCTTATACTTCCTATTAGCCTCTATATTAGCAGCAATTTCATCCTTAGTGGGAGTATCAGTAAGAACAGCAGATTTGACTTTACGTCGGTTAGGTTGGTTATTTTTTCTTGGCGGAGCTTTGGGCAATGTTAGACCATTGCCCAAAGCTCCGCCAAGAAAAACTAAGCATAAAAATTGAACAAGATAGGAGAGTTGTGACAGACTGTCACAACTCGCCTAGGTGTTCAAAATGACGGTTTGGTCGGAATAACAATTCATATTTTCTCAACGCGATGCACACCCTAAAGATAAATGCCTTGTTTTGAGACTTGAATAACCATAGAATGTAAGAAAAAATAACACAATAATGCACACACAACAAGAAATGGTATATATTGAAATGAAATTTTGAAGAAAAACTTACTTTTCGATTTTTTTTGTACACGATCATCGTATTTACGCTACAACATCTAATGGGTCGCCGGCCGGTACTGAGTCGAGTAGCGCGTCGCGAGAGCATCAAAAAAGCGGCGTTGCCAACTCGCTAACTATAATAGGTAGGAAGAAATCGTCCTTGTCACAACTCACCTCTGTCACAACTCTCCTTGGTCTCCCCTACCTATGTATTTTTACAAAATTACAAGACATTCAATAAAAGTCGCTTAAGCTTTCAAAGAAGGTAGGTATGCAATATGCTACTACTGTTACTAACTATATTATTATGTCTTGACCCTTATGATTATCCACTTATGATAACAATGGCGATCGTCTGTCCATGAACGTCATTAGTCACTCATTACTTAATACCTTAATAATGATTAATGAGGCAAAGAGTTAAAGCACACTCAATGCTCATACGTTGGAGCATACAGGTACAGTCTTGGTACAGTGGTATTACCATTAGCCAATTTAGTTGCATCTTATACGCGGACACTATTAAATAGTTAATAGACTACATACCAACATAACATGGAAATGTGTTGTTTGCTATCAAGTGTTCTATAATAGGATAAATCGAATTTACGATGATTTATTCATTCAAATTGAAGCAATGAGGAACATCATGAAAGCAGTATTCTCATATTGTCATGAACGTACTTATTCATTGAAGTCTGAGCAACATTATTTTCTGAAATAGGTACTAATATAGTAATATTAAGTTTCCTTTTGACATCATACCATTATGGACTACACCTTATTTGCAAATAATACTCTATTATTAAATTCTTCCGATAACGAAGACAAACTAGAGTATAATATTTAGACGTTATTTTTTGTTTCCATGAGAATTCCGCTATTTGTTATTAGCTACATATTTGCGTCATGTTTTGTTTTAATTGGATTGCATGTTACAGATAAGTCATAAGAGGTAAAAGTGCGCATTTTAGAGTAATAATATTGTTGTATAGTTTTATGAGGTAAGGATAAACACAAAAATGGTTTGGTAATTTATAGGTAATGGCCAAAAGGATTGTATTCTTATCTTTATGTTGTACTTATGAATCGAATGTAATTGACGTAATGGCGAATGAATAACCTGGTAATTGAATAGAGAACGTTAAGGCAGTTCAGAAAAATTAATTTTGTGTCTAGTAATAGTCCCTCGGTTTTCAAGATATACGACATTTTCAAAAATTAAAAAAAAATACCTTCACCCCTGCTTTTCTATATGTATTGAAAAAAATTAATATTTTTTCCAATCTGTCTTTGGCATAGCATTCCTGGATAGATGCACTATCGAATATTAGACCATAATTTCAAGAGCAGTTATAATATATTTTTACAGTTTACAAATTTAAAATTTGGGTTTCAATCGTATTTTGTATGTTTTTTTGTAACAGAGTCACAGAATACCTAAAAGAAAACGTTAAATATCACAATTGCCACCTGCAGTGGGATTAAACTTGCAACTATTGTACATACTACTTTCATAACACTGTTCCAACGGGCATGGTTGAATCACATTAGTATCTGAATATCCCCACAAAAACAAAACAGTATTGGACAGAAGAAAAATCGATCAATCGAACCAATGCGACCGACCCACGCCCCCTCGGGAACACGATTCACTTATAAAGAAACCACTAGCTATATATATGAGCCTATAAACATGTACTATGACCTCTGTTTTCTGTCCTTATAAGTGTCACAGACTAAATAAATATAGCAATTATAATCAGAGCCAGTGCCGAGTCTAGACTAAACGAATTAGCAGTAATTAAGTTGAAACAATTTGACCGCTGAGGACCGTGCTTATTATGTAGTAAAGTTTGTTATTTATTTTTTCAAGGCACTAACTGGATGAATACGTTGATGATATGACTAATTGGATGCTGTGGGTGTAGTCGTATTTGACTAAAGGTTTTGAAGTCCTATGAAAGAATACTAGACTCGGGAGTCGGAACGAAAAAATGTTTTGGTAGGTAAGTTGTTTGTAATGAACACCTCCTTGCTAGTGTTTAAGTTATATTTATTATACATTAGCATGATTTTAAAACTTATGAGTATCATAGATTTAAGGAATAGGTGCACGCTACACATACCTATAGGAATTTAAATCTCTTATGTGTAACTACCTACACAAAAGTATTTTAATTTTATAATACAAACTCCTTCGCACTTCACGCAATCAATATTGATAACTTACTCATACTAATGTAATACCATTATGATTCATTATCACAAAATACAATAAAAAATAAGTCAAATGTAATAACGAGCATTTGAAACAACAAGCAATCAAATAAATACCTAATGACTTACCTGAAATTGCTTGACACCCTAATTGAATGAAGGCTGTGTAATCAATAACCAACTAATATTGTAATGGAAGTATTCCATTATGATGAAATATTAACAAGGTAGGTATGTGTAATGCACTCAGATAATGATATCTTATCGAAATGCATCGTGGTTATTGCGGTAGATAGGCAGATTGATGTTAAGAATCCTTATCGATTTTAGAGTGATTTTGACTTGTTTCTGTAATTCTTTAGGAGCACGTTTAACGAAACTAAATTAGTAACAATGTGTTATAATATCTTAAATTAAAGATTCATTCAATATCTAAAATATGTTCCAGACAATTTATTGATATTCATTGTCCAGTTTGTTTAATAGCCAATAACCTGAGAGGTGTTTCAATTTTTTCCATGCGGGACGTTCGTGTCTTTGTAGTTTACACGGAATTTAAAAGAAGAAGTTTTCTTACAAAATATACGACAGTAAAGACACTGAGACATCCTAAAATATGCTCGAGGCAATTTAAGTACTTTTATTCAAAAATTCAAAGAAAATCTAAGTTAAAATAGCCTTACTTTGATGAAATTTTATGTGTATTTGGCGTCGAATTTTTATAACATACAACAGAGTAAAAAATAAATAAAAAATACACATTAAATGATAGATTTATGCTTAAAAATTTGCAATCAAAAAAATACATATTATATGATTTATGAAAGTAATGGAATATTTTAAAGTTCTCTAGAATTTTCGATTATATACGGGAGCGCAAACGCTGTTACGGCAGACCGCGCTCCGCGCTTTAGTGAGTAGGACGTGTTGCGCTGCTCCGTCAGACACAAAATTACAAAAGTACGTTTTTCCCGCGCGTAGTAGTCGGGAAGCCCACGATACTAGATTAGAATTGGTGGAGTAGACGATAACGAGATAATAAGGTCCTATAATGTTTCCACTTTGAGCGCTTTCAGCCTTTGCTACTCGACACACGATGATCGCGTTCAAACGTAAAAATACTAGCTTTCGTCCAGCGCAATTTTGTATTAGGACTCTTAATAATTGTAAGTACCTAAATGTATAAAAATTTAAGTGGTAGTTATATTAAAATCATGTTGATTTCTAATTTATCTGAAAGTGAAAATATGTACTTACGTAACTTAGGCAATTTTTAATATCTAATGGTTTGTGTATATTTTGTAAAGATGCTCACTTCCCGTACCTAATGTAGCCTACCGATTATCTGAGTGTAGCAATTATTAACATTATTTTGTCTAACCCCCATTCGGCAGCAATAAAACGTATTATCAGACTATATAATATAGGTTTCGCCTCGGATCAGTCTTCTTAATTTGTAGATATGGTTGTTAAAAATTACCGAATTATGTATTAGCGTGTAAAATAGTTTTATGTATGTGTGTACCTGAGCGACATAATCATTTTGTGATAAAGCTCGTTAAATAAAGATTAAAAAAAAAATAGATATGATGCATGGAAAAATGATAAATAGGTACCTAGGTACCATATAACATTTCTAAGCCTAAAATGTTTGATTCGGATGACGTGATAGCACCAGAAATACTAAGTATTAGAAATAAAAAGTACTTTGCTTATAGCAATTTGTCGTAAAAGTTATTACCTACTACAGCGATATGATAATAGTGTCTTATCTTTTCTAAGAAATCATCTTTCTACAACTTTAAATCTTAATCTTAATATATATAAATCTCGTGTCACAATGTTTGTCCCCAATGGACTCCTAAACCACTTAACCGATTATAATAAAATTCGCACAC
>CAJQZM010039090.1:0-32170 GCA_907164665.1 Colias nastes | reverse complement strand
AATTCGCACACCATGTGCAGTTCGATCCAACTTGAGAGATAGGATAGTTTAAACATGTAGGTACCACGGGCGAAGCCGGGGCGGGCCGCTAGTAATATTATATAGATGAAGTAAAATCACATAATTTTACAGTTTTATTTGTTACAAATTATGTATTTTGACTAAAAATAATAATATGTGTTACCGTTATTATAAGGTTATTTACGTAAGCCTTTCATTAATCACTCTACATTCACAACTATACCTGCGTATGCACTATGGTATGCATGAATTAATTCTGTTCAAGCCAAGCCTACGTGTGTACAATGTATTATGCGGGTAGCATGACATACTTATTATTTGTATTAAACAAACAATGAGACATGATATGAATTTTACACAATATAATTTAAACAATGGAAGATCATTGTCACGAAAACTATAAGTTAAATGAATGAATTCGAATTATTGAAAATTATGAGGGTACCTAGATAAAAAAAGAAAAAGAACATTCCATTTGATGTTTTTCGAGAATAATATGAAATTAACAGAATTGTTTATTATTCATATCTAACACTTTTAAAATTATTCAAATCATAATTATTATTGTAACTAGAGAAGCAGTGAAGTGTAGTTATCACTCTTAATTAAGTCCTTATATTTCGTGTAACCAAAAGAATTGAATTTCCTGAATAAGCTGATTTCCCGGTTCCACCGAAAAGTAAGAACTTTATCATTTCATGGTTAATATTTCCTCATGTTTTTATTCGAGTAACATCGTCATAATTAGATTTCTCGGGCGTCGGAAAAGCACGCTGATATCCCGTCACTACGACTTTGATCCGTCAGATTTAATTACATTTTTTATGCTGAATGTTTTGACTGGATACTGCGAAGTTTGAACTTTGACACACAAACTTGCTTGTCTTGTATTTTAAGCGCTTTTTTAATCTTTAGTTCATTACTGGATTATCAGAGGCAAATTAAGTGTTACATGGAGAGTGTACTAATGCTTAGATGGACTAGTTTTATTTTTTATATCAAAACTAGCCAATATGAATGTATAGAATATATTACATTAAGAAAAGTGATGCATAGCTTTCTATTTTATACAATTCTGCGAAGATATGTTTTCTAGAATTATCTAGAATATTTTATAAATTCGTTTTTTATTAATTGAATCATTTACATACTTCACAGTCAAAGTACCCGTGCATATCGTAAAATGGACTGAAACTTAAAAAAAATTTAAATGATTGCCATTCTATATCACGAAATCCACATCATATTTTACAGCGAAACAATAGAAACTGAGCTTATCCGCACATCGTTTATTTACGATGTGTTTATATTTTTATTTTGAAACTGGCCAGTAGAATCGTTGGCAATATTTCGTCGGGCAACACTAAGCGGTTTTTAATGTCATCCGCCCATAGAGTAAATGCTCTTATATTTTGCAGCATGGAATCTTTTGGGAATGGAGAACAAGCTTACTCAGCATTACTACCAATAGAGAAGTCGAAGTTTGTTCGAATAAAGGATTTTACTTTAAATTCCTTATTTAGCGGTACGCGGGTAAGCAGTTTCAGCAGTCTATATAGGTATTATATATAAACAGAATATTTTATGTAGGTCAGTTCTCAGTTTAGTAACTTCGCTTGCTAAAAATGTGTTTGTAACATTTTTTATTAAAAAAAAGCATGTTATTTTTGTACTTGAATTTGACTTGAATAGTACCTATATAACTTGACTTAAGTGACTTGACTAAAGTACATAATATTTATGTGTGATGATCTCTTCTGTATAAACACAAAGTGTCTAATGCCAGATAAGCTTCGAAAAATAAAATAATTAAAAAATTCTCTTATATTCGAAATTTCGAAGGATATGAATACAAATTCTAAGAATTTTAATGAGCAATTCCAACATTATTTACATAGAACTTTTAATTAACCCCCAACCCAATCCATCAACCATCAGTCCAGCTTATCAACGGTTTAATTAGTTTTTAACTTTCCAGAAGAAATTATAAAAAGCAATGACAAAGGAGAATTTTTATAAATTGATTCATCGACTTCGACAGTTCAATTTTTTGTCCCTCGTTACAAGTTTTCTTAATTAGCCAGTTCCAAGTCTTTATGAAGTGCCCGTTCTGTTTTAAATTGTTACCGTATTCATTAAAGGCGCTCAAAGAATTGTTGATATTTAATTTGCTCCTGCCGATAGCTCGAATGACTTTTTAAGGGTCTTACGTAAATTATAATTGGAGTTTTATTACGTAAAATGTTGCTAGGAATATATTATTCAGTGGGATAATTGCTTTTGGTGATGTCGTTGGTGTTTAGGTCTGACCATTGATTGTAAAATATGTAAAGAACTAGCTCCTTTCCACGACTTCGTTTTATATTAATTACACATACGTAGACTAAAAAAATGAGTTATTTTAATATCATGAATATAAAATTTTCAGAGAAGGGTAAAGTTGACTTTTTTGTATTAGCACGTATTAGATCGTACACGTAATGTTAACATTAGCACTAACAACAGATTATTTACTCTCAGTATAAATTATATTATGAAGTCGTATACGAATAAATATCTTAAATACAAACATCACGAAATACATTATTAACTCAAAAAGACACATGTGGTATTAAAGTTGTAAAAGTGACCCCGAGTCAGCGAAGCCTAAAGGATGAAGGGTTGGGAGATCCCCATGGATTGTATTTGTTATTCAACTATGAGCTTATAAAGACAACATATTTTGTATCTACTAGGAATGAGATACAGTTTTAGTATAGCTATTTATAGTATTTCCTAAAGAGTAATTTAAAGATACGTTATACGTTCTTCTCCGTAATAACTGCTTTCTGAATCGGTGGTAACTGGTAAAACTATGTCATGACCATTCAAAAGTGCTTCTAGAAGAATCGAATGAATAAAATGTAACCTTAGTAATGATTTTCTAGTATAATTTCACTAACGTCCTTAACTTATTATGAGTTTTTACTGGGCACGTCGGTCAAAACCTATATTGACTAAATGTCTGGACTTTTAATTAGTCAATAAGGTTATTGACTGAGGGTGTCGGTCAATAACCTTATTGACTAATTTTACCGGTCAATAAGGTTTTTGACTGGTTAAGGGTTTTGACTGTAACACATATAAACCGAAAATACGGTATAGATATTCACCAAACATACCAATTGATTTCTAGAATTTCGCACCCTATTCTAAATGTAAGCCGATACCTCTGTACTGAACGCAGTAACCCCAATTATTTCGTCTACAAATAACAAGGTGGATATTATTTGTTCAGCATCTCTCGGACACCCGAGATCCTATCGTTATTCTATAACAGGAGACGGCCAGAGGCGTTCACGTGGACCTTTCATTACTTATTGACCGCTGGCTTTTGTCCAATTGTTTTAAAAATTTAGGACCATTTATATATCCTGGCTTTTTAGGTTTAATATTTGATTTCAAGTTAAAACTTAATTCACCATTTCCATTCCATTTAAACGAAACATCACTGAAAATAAGATACATTTAAGATAATTTTGCCATTTACAAAATGTACTTACTTGTATGTGTATATGATATTACACTGTTTTATGGGCTTCGGGACAAAATGCTAAATCAAAATAATATATCGCAGAAATTTTTTATGAATACTTCTTGATTTTCAATTTATGCCTACCAACAAAATTGATTGACCTGGGAATTCGTTTATGAATTTACTCGGTTTACTTGGGATAACAACGTTATCGGGCTATCGGAGTTATTACATAAATCTACCTACATATTAAATTACTTCGTATTTATACCTTCAGGGGCTGTACAACGTATTGCAATGTTTACTTCTTAAGAAACTAAGCACAGTTACAAACAATAAACTCTGGAACTTTATCTTCACTCACTGCTCTCTAGTGGAAAGTTTAGTTTATAACTTTCACAATAATATTCTTTGAAATTGAAATAAAACCGAGAGTTATTTAAGTATATTACACTTGAGAATATTTATGGAATATTGTGTTTTATAATTAAACACAACACGTCATTGAACTTTATCTATAGATATAAAAAAGCATTATCTATCTGTTAATACGTTGAAGTACATTTAAGGAGTCAAAAAGAGCATACGAAATAAGTAGGTACATAACATAATGACCAATGCACCAAAAATAAATGGAAAATCTTCGATAAAAATCTGCCCCTTCTATGAAAAATCCTCAATGGAGACCCAAAGACTTCAAAGCATTACACACATATACCATAAATTATGTATAATAATTTGCATTTTAACTACAAATAACATTAAAGTTAAATGACATAAATTCTGTATACTACTGCCTGCTCAGAAGTATTTGATTTGAAGGTAGTCAACATTTTACAGGATATAATTTCTCAGGATTAGGTAGAATTCTTGGATACCTAGAAAATGAAATTATTTCCTTAATTAATTTATCGTGGTTTTCTACTGCAACAAATATGGGAATAGAGAATTTCAATCCAGTTTTCATTACTTAAAAATTAGCGACTATAGGTACTCTACTACTAGACACTCAAACAAACTTAACAATATTTTTGTACCTAAAATAATTACAAAATATATTTTTTTTATTTTTTTCTTGATAAAATATGTAAATTTATCCAATTCTAGAAATAAATCATTCACTATTTATTTGGAGATGAATCATGTTTTTATTGCATTCATAAGAAACCCAAGTAGGTAGGTACCTATTACACGATTTTGTTCATACTTTGAAGATTCTTGTAGTATCGTACATGAAAGGACAAACACACGTTTCCTAGTAGTTCTGTTACTTGTATTACTATCTCGATTAAACCTAAACATCTAATACATATGGCATCTATAAAGATATCGAGACAGATTGCGCAGTATCGGTACGCCTATACCATAAGTTTCCAGTTATCTTACTCGCTAGCGTCTTCGTAAATGATGATACCTATAATAATTGTAATAAGAAGTTTCACTTCAAAAAGCTATCGAAATCTTACGGCTAGCAAGTCACCTCTTTTATGGATAAGTCACGTTTTCTATGGATAAAAATCGGTACCACGAGTAACGTCCGACCGTTTGACAGATGCTCTCGAGAAATACTTTTTCGATTCACACTTTCGATAGCAAGTTGATAGCAATGCTTTCGATAGCAATGCTGTGAACGCAAGCGTTTTTCTGGATGATCGCTACCATGGGTAACTTATTCGAGAAATATTGTGATCTACGGTTACTTGCTATCGAATGTAACATAAGATTCGATTGCGAACTCATGGTAAGGGTACTGAATATAGCCCATGAGTGCAGTGGAGCGCTCAATTTGTGTCTGACGTATCTTTGAACCGGTCCGATAAATCAGCTGGTGAATCTCCTTAGACGAGAATAATATATCTTATACGTTTTATAATAGGTCGCTGTATTGTGGGTAATATGTTATTATTGAAACAATTAAAAAAGTTGGTTTATTCAAGTATTAATTTCGTTGTCATCGCTTCTTACAAATCTTCGTTATGATATTATGAGTGAAGAAATTAGACGATGGCGCCAAAAATTGTCATTTCATCTTCGTTTTTGCTTTTTTAAATACCCATTGCCTGTAGGTATTCTATAATCAATTTAGCCGTTTACGCTATCATATAACAGAAACATGATATAGGTACATAGCACGAATTCTCATTTAAAAACTTGAAAACCATAACCATTAACCATCCATCAGGTGAATTCAGTTTATAAAAGCTTATAAATAGGTATCTATAGATTTTGATTTTAATTACGAATTAATGAATAAATTAAACTGTAAACTATAAATTTCAATAAACTTCATAAAATTAAAAAAAATGAACAGATCACTTATTTTACCAAACATGCTCTGAAATTTTATACATCAAGTTTTTACGTGCCAGCAGTCGGTAGAGAGTGCTTTTGGGATTTCATTTTTATAACGAAAAGTAAATATGATGCTGGTTTAAAGTTTTTTCTCGGAAATGCATATATACGTAATATATTAAAGTCTATCGTATTATAATTATTTTATTTTACTAACTATTTAGATTAAATGTCATCTATTTTTGCATTTAATGGGGCTTGATTTTATCATGAAACTGTTTGTGTTATTAACTTTGATAACGCACTTTTGCAATGAAAATAAAATGTATAACGGTATTTAATTATGACACACTTTGCAATAAAAATAGTCGTAATTAATTATCTAATTTAAAAAGCTTGTTCTGCTGGTTACTATTGTTTGCCTTTAGAAACAGTTATGATTATTAAATTGATACAATCTTCCAAAGACTGATACATACAAAGAAAGCAGCCTCGCGAAGCATGTGTGTGCCCATTCTCGAAGCTAGTCCTCGTTCAGGATTTTAATAATAAGTATATTAGTTTTTAAGGAATATTTATCCTTTTTCATTAATGACCATATCAAATTACATTAAAAGGTTACTGTAATCATACATTTAATTGATTGGGAAAAGCAATTTCGTGTACTCCGATATTCTGACACGCAAAGGTCATTGCTTTAAGCGCCTTTGCAATTACTATGTCGTTTTTATTTAATGGTTATGGTGTATTAATCGCCTCGACCTGTGTCAAAACATTTTGATGGCCCACTGTTCAAATGATGACTAGGTTTATGTTTCTGCGGTTATTCCAATTTTAGGAGGTCAGAGAAGGGTACGTATACATCTTCGTCTTCTGTTTCTGCCTTGATAATTTAATTGATATTAAAAATAGCGGGCTATTGCCAATTGCAATGAGCATTTGCAAAGAGAATGTATATGAAAATATTCGTTTGTCGTAATATCGAAAGATTTACATTTTTAGTAGTACAGTAAGTAGAAACGTCTTAATAACATTAGACAGGGCATCCAAAAATGTTACGCGTTTTATATAAATGAAAATCTATACATAATATGCTACACAAAAGCATCCATCTCTTATTAAACATATTCATCTATTCATTCATATTCTCGAATATACTATCAAACGAAGATGTAAGCAATATTCAGTAACCCAGAGAATCAATAAGGATTGACGGAGAGAATGACCAAAGGCAAAGCGGCCGGATTTTCAAACCATCTATTAAATCTTGGCTAACCAATACCCAAAATTGTACATCGTACGCTATCGAGTCTGGTGCCAATATTGATCTTGACAAGAACCTATATCATTTATCAACCAACTCTCAAAATATAGGTGACGGGAGTTTAAAACATTTGTTGGTTTTTGCAAATTGTTATTTATATATCTACTGTTTCATTCATATTGTTAAATAAATAAATAATTCTTTATTTCAGAACAATTTACAGTCCCATAATTTACAAATGTAAGTATACAATTTTAATACAGAAAAACAATGAACACATATATAGCCATTAATTATATCACAATAATTGAAATCCAAGCCTTATGTATAAACTACTATTACTACTTACTAATATTTCTGTCAGCCAGACTGCGTTAAAATTGTTTTTTGGATTATATTTTATTCATATGTCATTGTAATATGGATTTAATTGGTGGCTCAATGGTTAAGGTATTATTACAATGGTTTGACGGTAGACGGTAGATATTATACTAGTTTCCGTAGACTATTATCACAAAATATCGACAATTTTAAAGATTAGTTCTATATCTGTGTGTGTGTTGGATGTATTCAATACATTAAAATACCTATAATTACAAGTCTTCATAAACGATTAACAGTAATTTCCACCCAAATTACTTCATAAATAAAACATCCAAGTTTCAGCTTCATATTACCAAGAAGTATGTAAATTATCTATGAGTTAGCTGTAAAACCAACGAGTCTATGATTTTCTGAATTGCTCCTCTATTACACTGAAGGGTTATAAGCGCAGACAGCCATTATTTAACTTGCAATGTTGGCTTCAATTGCCTTTGATAATGTTGATTCACATAAAGTCGATTATTATTTTTAGATTTTGAAGTGAACACTTATGCACTCAACAGTAAGTAGGTATGGTAGCTATTATCGAAAAAGCTCTACATTTTTCTTCTTGTCAAAATTAAAAACATTTTTACGCCGCATACACATAACAATTTAATACATAAGCATTACTACAACCTACTAGAATATAAATAATGAAATACATCTTACTTGTCATTCTTCTATCTATAGTCTATACTATAATAATATTATAAAGAGGAAAGGTTTGTATGTATGTATGTATGGTTTTCACGCATAAACTACTGAACCGATTATAATGAAATTTAGCACACATATAGAGGGTAACTTGGATTAACACATAGGATAGGTTTTATCCCGGAAATCCCACGGGAACGGGAACTATGCGGGTTTTCCTTTGAAAACGCGGGCGAAGACGCGGGCGAAAAGCTAGTTCTTTATAAATTTATATCTTACTTATCAACCTAATTGTGAAGGAACGCAGGTTATAATATTGAATTTAGTAACAAATCACACCCTGTCACTGTAACTATTAACAGCTTATTAAGTTAATTATCCGGCTAAGTGAGGGTTCACTTAGTTAACAATATTAATTAAGGGATCGTATTAAGGGATATTGATAAGATGACCCTTAAGAAATCCCTGACCGCGTCCTTGGTACTTTCTATAGTACAGTGGGTTAACCACTGTGTGGGCGTACAATGGGTCCTGGGTTCGATTCCCGGTGGAGACACAGAAAAAAATCTTTATTACGAATCGCCTAGATTTTTACTGCTGAAATGTTTCCTAAGATCATCTCAAGTTTAGTTGTTCCAGAGAGATATATATTATATGTAGTTGGTATGTATACCTATTAAAAAACCTTTATATTATAAAATATAATTGATGACAATGTAATAATTGTTACCAACTACGATAAAGATACAATATTTTAAATTATACAATGAACACTTTTTAGCACGCTACTCTAGTACTGAATAAATTCGCACAATCCAAAACTTTTGCCAGATCTTTAGTTTACAATGCAAATTTGACTTACATACATGAAGACTGGTGTTCTATGTAATTCTTAACATGTATCTTAAGTACAGTAGTTAAGGACTGTTTTAAAATAGTTTTAAAGTTCTGATAGTAGTTTAGTACTTTAAAGGTGGTATGATGTAGGGGAATGGAATAAAATTAATGTTGAATACTGCAATAGGAATGTATGTAGAACTATTATTTACTAACTTAACTGGTATTGTATAAAAAAAGCGTTGTAGGACTAATTAGTAGTTATTATTAGTGTTTGGAACTACAATGGGTTTCGGTATAACTTTGTTATGTTCTGTAAAACAATTTGATATCGATATAATATGGAATGTTTAGTATTGCATGTTTTACAATTAATGTCTTTTTTTCTTCAAATTTTATCCCCATTTACTTCAAATATGAACAATCAATTTGTATCAAAAAACATAATATATAAACATCTTTCAGAACCTGTCTAATCTATACTAATATATAAAGCTGAAGAGTTTGTTTGTTTGTTTGAACGCGCTAATCTCGGGAACTACTAGTGACTAGTCCGATTTGAAACATTATTTCAGTGTTAGATAGCTCATTTATCGAGGAAGGCTATAGGCTATATATATATATTATCATCACGCTACGACCAACAGGAGTGAAACACGGGGGTGAATCCGCGCGGAGCAGCTAGCTAGTATTTAATAAAATCCTTGCATATTTTTATTATTCTTCAAGTACCTATAGACAAAATTTTACAAACCTCCTCCTTATCGTCGCTACATTTCCACCAGTCATAGGTAAGGTCACGTCTACGTGAATTTAACCCACAATAAAGCAACATCAATAGCATAATAAGAGCTCAAACAAATTTAGCTACACCACTAAAATTATGTAGATACTAAGTTCTATTTCCTCGCAGTCGTATAAATTTACATTGCAATGAACCTTTCTTGCTGAGTTTAGTGATCTTCGTGATAGTAATTTTAACTCTGTAATGTTTTCCATGCTTATTCTCCTTGAATATTATATGAATTTCAGGACTTTTATTTCTCATATTGTAATATGGAGAGTACTATTGCGAAATTACTTTTGAGTATGTTGATGAATTTGTATGTTATGTTCAAGTGAGTTTAGACTGACTGTTTATTAGGGTTCATTTTTGATATTTTTTATGAGCATTTATAACATAACTATTCTACGAAAGTTAGTGCATGTCTATTAAGGGCTGATTTTTCAATCGTTGGTTAAAACTTATTCTTCGGATAACGTATTAAACTCACATTTCAAAAATGCATTTTAATTGTTAGTATAGTGCCTGGGGGTCTTCACCTCGGATTAGAGTTATAGTGAATGAATTATTATAATCGATGTGGGATATTGTTTTTTAAACTATAAATTGCAATGTTTACCCAATTTTTTTTTGTGCACTCCATTGTTTCATTGTTTAAACAAATTATTGTGAAAAATTCATGTTTGACCATAGAGGGTGTCCCAAGAAGTAGTGATATAATGGAGCTGGGAGGTAGAGGACATAAAGGGCTATCCGAATCACCCCCATGTATATTATGCGATTTTTCGTATTTTCGGAGTTATGACGTTTTTTTTTCAAATTTTCACCTATTGCCGAGTACGTAGAGATTTTGATTTATGGTGACGTGAATTATGGCGGTAAATGCTTGATTTTTTTTGTGTGCTAAGCTGAAAGATAGGCCAATTCAGTATAGTAACATTTACTATCTTTAGATCTTCGAATGGAATAAAAAAAAGAATTTAATGCCAAGAAAGATAAAATTACCCAGTATGTTCATAACTTCAAGGGCCCGTAAAAAATAAAATCACATAAAAAATATCCGTTTGGCTTTTTAAGAACTTACTCTATCTATGAGGTAGCTACCCTGAAAATTTCATTGTATTATTCATAAGGCTTCAATCGAAAAATTGAAATCTAAAAGTGGTAAGTGCAAAATTTTAATGCAAACAAAATAAAACCAATTACAAGGTGTTTAATTACAATAAATTTTCAAAATGACCCCCCCTGTTGCTCACTGCAAGTGCAACATCACCGGAAAAAGTTGTCTTTTAAACGTCTGAATACCCTTTTATTATTTTAATGGTTTCTTCTGCTACTCTCAATTTCCGGGTTATTTCGTCCAAATTGCGGCATTCTCTCGAGTAGACGAGGTCTTTGTAGTATCTCCATACAAAAAAATGCCGGCGTAGTCAGATTTCATACATCAACACTTCAACTTTGAATGAATCCATCACGAATTTTATAGCCGTCCAGAAAACCGATTATTATCGAGATATCCAGAAAAGGATTTCTGGTATAACCGACTTAGAGACACTTGCAGCAAAAAATCATTCGGATTATTATAATTTGCTGAAAAATTCAATTCACCTCAGTAATGTTGAAAAGAAAATTAATCTAAGTAGATGCAGCAATGGAGCAAATATACAAGTACCTACATAGAAGAGAATGATGATTGCCAATTTACCATGCAAAAGTTGAAAAACGTCATCACTACAGAGCATATCCCGGTAGAAAAAACTATTAAAAAACGACTAATAGAACGCTTTCACGATGATATTATCATTTCAACTAAATATTTGATGTAAGCAACAATGTAGGTAATTGTAATATATTTTAATAAACAGATTTGGTACTAATCAATTTTTTTCTTTTCATTAGTCGTAATTAATTACCTTATTTTTTAAATGTACTCAATAGAGTACGTTTAATTTATAATTAAACCGGCCGAGAAATTCCATTGTACATAGCAGTTGTGGCTCCGCTCTCCCCTCCACGTTTTTCTATCTGTTCGAGATCCCAACTGCTATTTTTATACACAGGTGTCTTTGAAAAATATTCCTATATGTCTACTCGAATAAAAAAAAAAGAAATACTGTTTAAAGTGAAAATATAATATGGTCAAACATTAATTTTTCATAACATTTTTTTAAACAACGAAACAATGGAGTGCACAAAAAAAATTTGGGTAAACATTGCAATTTATAGTTTAAAAAACAATATCCCACATCGATCATATTAATTCATTCACTATAACTCTAATCCGAGGTTATACGGTTTTGAATGCTCCAGGCACTCCACTATGTCCGGATTTGACAGTTTAATGGTGACATTTTAATATTATCGTGTAATACTTTATTGGACGGATAAGTTTTAACCAAGGATTGAAAAATCGGGCCTAAGGCGAATATTACGCATCTTAGTGCGTGTTTCTATGCAAGTTGTGGATAAGAAATAAAACTACATAAATATAACGTGAGAAGAAAGAAGAAACCTAAGAAGTCTTTAGTTCGATTTCCGAATTCAAAATCACTTGGTTGATTAAAGATTGAAAGAAAAAAGTAAAGTACCTATTCACTGTGAGAATTATATAATTGCTTGACTAATTTAAAAATCGAAAAACCGAAATTGTGAAAAGAAAATGAAGTGATATTAAATTTTTATCTCTGGCACGTCTTTGAGTTTTAATTTCCGCTTACGTCATTGTTTTAACTTCCAGTGTTCACTTTTAAACATGCTTCGAGAGTTTGACTTCATTTTAGTTTAATTTTGTTCTGTATATTTTTTTACACTGAGCTGTTAATTTTTTGAATTATTTCGCTATGAACATGATATTTTAAAATTCTTTTATGACAAATGATTAAGTATAATTTCATCCGATCTAATTATACAAGATATTTATCAATAGGTATTCAAAAAACGTTGCCAAAATATAAAAAAAATTTAAGATTTGACTGGGATTGTAAAAAATGAAAGCAAAAAGAAAAGAAGAAAGAATAGGAAGGATATAAGGAGGACATCCGTTAATATGCCGTGACAGGCACTCTTCTTTTGTGTCACTTCACGACCCTGCAATTAAATACGCCATTTGGATCTTTAGTATCTAAAAGAGGATTAACAAATAAACATTCGCATATTCAGTTCTTTCCAGGGCTTTATACGAGTATCTTATAACATTTGAAACAAATACTTATATAGGGTAACGGGTACTAACCTTGGCACCCCCCCAGTGATTGGCACTTTGAGGTTTAATATGCAATTATTATGGTTCACTGACTAATTACCAAAAATAAAATTTACCAAATAATGCCCCCATTATTTATTGCCAAAACTAAATGGTAGTTATGAATTTTAATAACTGGTAACACGGAGAAAAAAAATCTTTTCTGTCATGGTTCCGAGCGCAACAACTTTATCGTGATTTTTTAACAAATTTTGCTAATACTGGGTAAGTTTGTAGGTTGTTTTTCTTTGTTACTAGATTAATAAATGATTGGTGTGTTGTTTGTACTTGTTAATGAGTTATTATATTACAGTTTTAAAGCAAAATTTGTCATAAAAATCTGTTGATTATTGAGTTCTTGGGGTGCCAATGACTATGCCCATGTTTTGTATGAGAGTACAGTTTTTTGGCACGGGGGCCAATGAATAGATAACGGTTTAACAATTATCCATGTTAGATTTTGGACTTTATAAGACGTTTATTAAAAGTTCTATTCATAAAAAGCCATATTATGGTGATAGTGAGTCTGCATCCAAATTTTGGCAGGGCCAATTATTGTACTTTTAAGGCGATTGGCAGGGCCAATCATTATACTCGTAGGGTGCCAATAATTATACCTACTTTTAGTGAGGAGTAGTAGTGATGTGCTAACGTTCATGTGATTTATTAGGTAAAAATTATAATAACAATAACAGGCCTGATAGAAAGTAACATTACCTCCTACGCAGAAGGTCCTGGATTTGATTTCTTCATAACAAAATCATGTTGTGTCTAAGGTGCTATAACATGTAGGTATAATAATATGTAATTAAAAAAAGGTATTTAATTTAGGTAGTAAACACAATGTTGGATGGTGCTGTGTGAATTAACCCAGATTTTTTTATTATTATTCAATTCAACAAAGATATTCAAGATAATTCATTTTACATCTTGCATTTTTTTTCAATCTCTATTAGGGAGAGCGAGAACGTATGCGAGGCGGACCAATCACGAAGCGAGAAGACGCCATTTTCAATTCGATTCTTTATCTGCATGGCTTATAACAGTTAATAGATACCTAGCTACTATTTGTTGCAGCATTTTATTATTACAATCCTATTCCCAACACTATTTGTTCTCCGTCGTATTGATTGGCATACCACGTGTATAATGATTGGCAGTGCCAGTCATTGTACCTTTCACTATGTTAATCACTATACCAACGAGTGCCAATAATAGTGCCCTGGGGACTTTTTCAATATTTGTTTAATTTTATCATGTAAAGTCTTATTAATACAGCTAAATTTTGATTCGAAATGGTTCCTAATATATTTTACAATCAAATGCCATAAAGTGTCGGTTACTATTATAAACGGTTGATTTTATTCAAGCGTTAAAAGTCAGAAAATTTCTCTAGGTGCCAATCATTGTACCTCTTACCCTAGGTACGTAGTCTATGAGGATACAAAAATGAACACCAATTTTAAGCAAGGTCCATCTACCTCTTTAATCGTCTTAATAATATTTTGGATATACATAGACTTAATCATCGTGATTAAAAAAAACAGTTATACATTATTTTAAAACACTTTCCTATTAGGATACTGAGCCGCTTCTACACTACATTTTATAATCTGTAATAGCTCAAACACACTCACTCACTCACACACATACATCTGCACACGTATTATATATTTTGTAAACTTTAGTTAAGGAAGAGCGAGTCCTCCTGACACAGGTTTTTATAAACTTACTAGGAGGACTACTACTTGTGTGTATGAAATAAATATATTTTTTATTTTCATTTTCATTTCATTTTCATGGGGATACAAAAATGATTCTAAAGCTTCGGTATAAAGACGATTCGAACATAAACCATAAAGAACCGATATCATGATTTCGCGTTATTCAAATTATGTAAAAGTTTTGTACGTTTTTGCAAAGTTTCGATTCCCGACGTTTTAAAAACTGATCAACCGGCGCGTTGGATATGAAACTAGATTTAATGAACGAGCGAATGAATGCCTATTCATTCGTGAATGTACTCGTAACGAATTACATTCACTCGAACAACTCTTCGCCAAGGTTTAATACTGTTTTTGTTTACACTTTTTAAACTCCAATCAAATGATTCGTACTTTTCATTCGGATACTGATGTTTTTGCTGCTTTAAATATAGTTACGTTTTGATGGAAACTGATTTCTGTACGCGATATTTTGTTATATTGGAAAGTTTTTTGAAATAAATCTGGTTAATCTATAGTACCTAGGTAATCTATCTGTTTTCGTCATTTCAATTTCACTACTTTAAAATAATATAATCTCTATTAATTTTTTGATACTCTACTTTATTACTTAAATAAGCAAATAGGAAAGACACGCAATACAATCCTATCTATCAAATATTTTTACTAAAAAATAAATAAATACTCACATAGAAAGCCCGCACTCTGTATAAAATAGGATAATTGAGATGATAAGAGTACCCATATAACAATTTTAATGATTATAAAATTTAAAATAATGATTGAAACCTCACTAACGCGTAGAAGACCTTCATAAAGATTTCGTCCAAAACAGCGCTTTAGAATTTGGGTCCAACCTAGGTTATCTAGATTATTAATCAGATTCAAAATTATAAAATTTTGACGTGGAAACAGAGATTGTATGTTTAACATGAGAAACTTACATTCTTCAGTAGAATACAATAAGAGTTTGTAAAAAAAAATACATGATTAATTATTATGTATATCGTTCTAATTTCTAAATAATTGACAATTGTTTTTTATGTAAACGCACATTTATGGATTTTATATTTTGCCATTTATCTACTAATAATCTAATCTTCTAATATTATAAAACAAATACATTCTGTATGTTATAGAACAGTGGTTATTTTCTCACAGCAAGATATCAGTTAACGTAGCGTTAAGAAAATAAATTTATCGAATACCACCCACAGTGACTATTTGGTAGCGATTTATGAGAATGAGTTACTGTTTTATCTATACTGCTATATTTATACTGTAATGGTAGTTTCAATTATTAATCTTATTCTGGAAAATTCTTAAGCATTTTAAATCAATTGAGATCTAATTTCGATATGTACGTAATTTGGGTACCTATATAAACACATAATAAACATCAAGAGATGAAAAAAATAACGCAAAGTTCTAACCGCGGCTGATTAATGACAAAGAAACCACACTATTTCATATAAAATAATAGTTTTAATACATCACAATAGCAAATAATAATATATTGTAGTATGAAGTAGCTTCAATATAAAATATCAAACCATTGCAATCTTATCCCTAGTGATTCCTTATGAAAATTTTAATTTGATCCCTTAACTGGATAAGTTTAATTGAGATTTATTTCAATATTTTGTAGAAAAACTTTCACACTTTTATAGTGTCAAGAACAATTAAAATGAATGATTTTCTTCTCAGAATTTTCTTTAAATAAAGCCAGAACACAATAAAGCGTTTAAACCTAACCCCACCTCAGTCGTGTAGGATTTGTAAGCGATTTATATCAAAAAGTGGAATGGTTATTTCAGATCGCGCCGCACACCGCACTTTGCAAAAGGAAGAACAGAAATCCTTGATTTAAATTCCAGTAAACTTTCGCCGGCTGGATAATAGTGAGATGAAGCATTTTTGTATTAAACTGTAGGATTTGTGCGTTGCTTTAATCTTTCGTGCGGTCTTTTATCGGTGTGTAACAATGTCGTGGTTTTTCAATAATGAAAATCGAATGAAACGTAATAATAATACAATTTATTCGAATTTTCACAGAAATTTAAGGTTTTTTGCTAATTGGCGATATAATCGTAACTTGAAAAAAGGTTATTACTATATAAAACTATGTATTGCAATACTATAATATTTCACGGGATAATTGTTAACTAAATTTATTTTCGGATACTAATATTCGTTATACGGACATACAATTGCATATTGTGAATACAAATAATTACGCTTAACGTTGTTCAATACTAACAACTCGCGTCTACGTCAAACTCACTGTGACAAGTACGTTGTTCCCTTTGTTCTTACCAAGTTTTAAATATAATTATCGCACAAACACTTGTTAAAAACATCCCATTTTAGTGATAACCACTTATTAAAACTATCAGCTGTTGTGAATTATAACAATCGTGCATTACTCTTCCGTAACATTCCATATTCCAAAGTGTACTGTCGTCGTGTTCTTATCTATAATACGTCATCGTCGTTGCGAGCGCTTGCCGGGACTACAAACCTTCGGCATGGATAACATAATATGTAAACGTTGTGATGAAAATGTTTTAGACGGTGCGATATGCTCACTGTGCCAAGTTACTTACCACTATTACTGTGTGAGCTTAACGGAGGTAGGTTGGCGAAGGCTCGGAAACAGACAATCATCCTGGATGTGCCCAGAATGTAGAAAGAGCCCGCTTCAAGTAGGCATGACTTCAAAAAATTGTACCTCACAGGATGATACTACGCCCTATCGTGTACAATTAACTAGAATTGAAGAGATGCTCGCACCCCTAACATCCTTGCCAGGGCATGTTGAACAGTTACGGCTTGAATTAAATGATTTAACATCGAAGTTTAATGCGAATGTTATTGAAGAAGTTTACACCCGTTTGGCCGATATCGACCAAAAATTGAGCGTTGTGGAATCCTTAAAGGATGAATTAAAAAGATCTAAAGCTCAGATTGCCAGCTTGGGTAATCAAATCCAGACCATTCATTCTGATATTGCAAAAAAAGACACCATTATATCTAATTTGGAAAAAAAAGTATCGGTGATAACTACTGAACACCAACGTTCACAACAGAAAACGCGTTTTCTAAATATAGAAGTTGTCGGCATTCCTGAAAAATCTAACGAAAATTTAATCGATTTACTTCTTCATCTATCAACTATACTGGGCTCTAATCTAGGTAAAGACGATATCGAGTTTATCACAAGAGTACATTCTATTCGTCAAAAACCAGGCCAACCTAAGAAAATTATTGCCAAACTCAAAGACCGAAGATGTAAGGATGACCTATTAGCCAATTTCAGGAAACATAACAAACAAAATGGTCTTACTTCATGCGACCTTGGCTTCACTGAGAATTCGATGAAGATTTTTGTCAACGAACATCTCACAATTGCCAATAAAATTCTCTTAAATAATTGCAAACTGCGCGCAAAGGAACGTAACATTAAATTTGTTTGGGTGAAGAACTGCACTATTTACATGCGCCGTAACGAAAAATCACCACCAAAAGCAATTACATCGGAAGAAAGCTTGCTGGATTTTTTAGGGTCACTTTAATAGTTACATATTATTCACTATTATGGTTTCAAAAACTTGTTATATTGGTAAGACGTACCCATACATATTTAAATTATAATCATCTAAATAACACTACAATATTACACTTCAAAACTTCATCCATAATTTTTGTTTGCTTTAATTTTAAAATTTTCACTATATTTAATTTATTACTCCAGAATACCAAAGGTTTAGTATCTCTTAACATCTATGCTTACTGCGTTAATATTACAAAGTACCCGCAAAACTACAACTTTTTTGCTTATAAGAAACGTAATAATGATCCGATAATTGTTCATTTCAATTTTATAGTTAATAGATACGAATTGTTTTATATTGTAATATTTTGTGCAACCGTGACTCAAGATCTCAATTTACATCATCAACAATCATTTTATCCACTTCACAATTTAGTACAATGGAAGGCTTAAATACACTAAACATTTATTATCAAAATGCCCGCGGTTTGCGCACAAAATTACATTCACTAAATAAAAACATTGAAAGCAGTACTTACGACATAATAATCATTACTGAAAGTTGGCTTTGTGACGGTATTCTGGATTCTGAAATATGCAATAACAACTATGATGTTTTTAGGTTTGACCGTAAGCACAAAAAAAGGGGCGGAGGTGTGTTGATATGCGTTAAAAAAATTCTTGCGGCATTTTGTCACAATATAAACTGCCCACAACTTGAGAGTGTATGGCTTACAATTCCTAAATCTTCTTTTAATGTCAAGTCTCGCTATAACAGCAGTGACCTACATGTTATAGGTGTTTATATTCCACCTAACTCTGACGCTCCACAGCTACTTAGAGATTTTGATATTTCTTTGAAAATGTTTCATAGTAAAACGTTAAACGACAAATTTTTGGTAACCGGTGACTTTAATCTTCCATTTATTAGTTGGTACAGAGACTTTAGTTTTAATTTTACAAAACAATGTAATACAGAACTTTCAGATTCTGCTTTAAACTTATTAGGTACATTTAATTTATTAGGTTTAAAACAATATAATTTATTTCAAAATAGCTGTGGTAATATCTTGCACCTTCTGTTATCAAATATACATTTATATTGTAATATATGTCATGGACCCCTCGTAAATGTTGATCAATGTCATAGCCCTTTAGATTTTGTTATTAAAGATTTATATATAAAACCACTTCAAACTAAAGGCCAAGTTATAAAAAAGTACTTTAAGGGCGATTATGATACTATAAACTGTAAGCTGAAAGCCATTGACTGGCATAGTCTCTTGCACTCGGGTTCTGTTAATGATGCTGTCAATAAATTTTATGATATTGTTTATTCTATTATTGAATCGTATGTACCAACTGTAAAGCTTTCACCACGTTACAGGTATCCTAAATGGTATACACCTGCACTTATAAATTTAATTAAGGAAAAATCTAAAATACATACAAAATGGAAACGCTTTAAAAATCCTCGCGACTATAGTTCTTTTTCTTTGCTAAGAACCCGAGTTAAAAAGTTACAGTCAGAATGTTATGATAAATATATGTATATCCCGTTGTCAAAGTAGTATTAAAACATCACCTAAAGAATTCTGGACTTATGTTAAAAACAAACGCTCTAATCACGGCATGCCCCAAAACATGTCTTATAAAGGCTGCTTATTAACTAATGGTCAAGACATCTGTAATTCTTTTAACGAATTCTTTCAAAGCGTATTTCAGCAATCTGATCAGTCCACCCCTATTTTTTCTAAGGAGGCCGATATATCCGATAATCTCAATTACATTGAAGTCAATGAGAAACTTCTTCAAAAACTGTTGAAACAGTTAGATCCACAGAAAGGCGCTGGTACGGATGGAATACCTTCAATTGTCATAAAAAAATGTGCAACTGGTTTGATGACTCCTTTGCTAATACTTTTTAAACGTTCTTTCTCAGATGGTATCTTTCCGAGTCGATGGAAGGAAGCACAAATAGTTCCAATTCATAAAAGTAAATCAAAATTGGACATAACAAATTACAGAGGTATATCTATTCTTAATGTATTAGGTAAAATTTTAGAACGTATCGCTTATGATAACATATATTATTTAGCATTAAAATGTATTCCTCATAATCATCATGGTTTCATTAAATCACGTAGCGTTACATCCAACCTTCTTGAATTTACTCATTCTATCAATATAGATTTAGATGACAAGTCACAAGTCGACGTCATCTATACTGATTTCGAGAAGGCATTCGATCGGGTCGACCATAATATATTGTTGACGAAACTTTATGCCATCGGTATCAGAGGAAACCTCCTTAGATGGATTGAATCATACATAAAGAATCGTCATCAAGCTACAGTTATCGGTGGTTTCCGATCAAACTTTATTAAAGTAACATCCGGTGTACCGCAGGGTTCGCATCTCGGCCCCTTATTATACAACGTATTTCTTTACGATTTATCTGATTGTTTTCTTGATTCCAAGTTCCTTGTATTTGCAGACGATAAAAAACTTTACAAAAAAATCAACAGTCTAGAAGACTGTATTAAGCTGCAAGGCGATCTCGATCGACTGACACTGTATTACAAAACTAATAAAATATCTATTAATATTAGCAAATGCCAATTAATTACTTTTACCCGGAAAAAACAGGATGTCATTAATTTCAATTACAAACTAAACAATGTATCACTCGAAAGAACAACACAGGTTAGAGACTTAGGTGTTATTCATGACATTAAACTTACGCATAACGATCATGTTGAATTTATTATACAAAAAGCGTACAAAAATTTAGGTTTCATACTTCGGACTTGTGATGCATTCACAGATATCTTATGTTTAAAAGTGCTGTATTTTTCGTATGTGCGAAGCGTACTAGAATTTGCGAGTCCGATCTGGCGTCCCTCTTATCGCTGTTATATTGACCGCTTGGAAAATATTCAAAAAATATTTATTAGGAAACTTAATTTTATATCGAAGACCTCATGTGCTAATTACCTTGAAGGATGCTCTCTCCAAAGGATCAATACACTCGAACAACGGAGAGATATTATCGACATGATGCTGCTTTACGACATAATGCGTAATAGACTAGACTGTCCAAATATTCTCGGTAATATATCACTACAAACACCGTCATTACGAACAAGGCATTGCCAACTATTAAAGGTTCCCCTCGCTTCAACCAAACACCTGCAAAATTCTACACTCTTCCGTCTACCTAATATTTACAACAAGAAATTTTCAAGTGTTGACATATTTCATCTCTCCCGTAACAGTTTTAAAAAAGCAGTAACAGACATCACCAATTCAATAATTTCTTAGTTTACCTTTACACATTCTCACCACACTACACCATTATACACTACACACACAGTACACACATTCACACATCCATACCAAACATTCTATTAATGGGTACGTTTTCCTCTTTTTTGTATATCATGTCCAAAAAAAAAATATATTAATTTTTTCCACTTTATCATTGTTATAATTAATGTAAAACTACTGTCACATTAATTGTATTATTATTGGCATTCCTTTTTATTGGCGTATTGTTTTGTTAAAGTTAATTATAAATATTGTAATACAAATAGCTGTAAGGAATCTATGTATGTAAAAATAAAATAAATAAATAAATAAACTGATCAATACTATCTTTATTTATCAGATTGAAGGAATATTCAAGTTCTAAATTTTATAAAACATATGCTCTCGTGGTTCCTTGAAACCAACAGTAATAATGGAGCCAAGATTTAGATTTAGACGATAGCAGAGAGCACTCTTAGCCAAGATATCGAGAGGTTCCATTACAGGATTTTACTGTAATATTAAATTATTAGTTTTATGTGTATGGAGCCTTTATGGATGTGCGAATAAAGTTATTTTTTCTTAGTTTTCTTAGTTTAAATTATAAAAATGGACTAACTCAATTATTAACGGTAATTTGCTTTTTACTTCAATAGTTTGAATATTACTTTTGTTTAATAATTTCAATTTAAACAATATATAGAATCCTAGTACTTATAGTGCTATGCACAACAACTATTATTTTAAAAAAAGTTTACAGTCAAAAAGCTGAACACCTATCTACTCTATTTTTGTAAAGGAGCATATCAGCAGAGTATCTGTAAAGAAAATCTATCAGTGAAAGATTTGATATTGAAATGGTTGTACCTCATAATCCACAGGAATTTTATGTAGTTTTATCATCACCTCATAAGCTTACGATCGTCGCCATAGTTATAACATTAGTACAATATGTTTTCACTATTCATAATATGATGTACGGGGACCAGATTCATATCTCCCCTCTTGACTATAAACCCATAAATAGTAAGTCCAACAAATATTTATACAGAAACGAATATGGAACGCATTTTCCTCTGCAGCTGTTAATACTTTTCATGGGAAAAAGAAAAAAAAATTGTGGAATTTATTAATACATCTCATTATATTTTCCTCCTCAAAAAATGAATACAACCTTGTACAAAGTTTTTGACAGTAAAATACTTTTTATATCTCACTCGCAGATAAAACAGAACTAAAGTTTTCTGTCTCGGAATCTTCACCATCTATGTACCAACAATATAAAACTTGTATCACATAAGTTTAAGTCAGTTTGACGACAATCCGGAATGGAATAAAACTTCACGTCGACAAGTGTTCCTGTTCCATAACTCGTCGATTTATCATAGAAATACTGTAATGCGTCGGGGAAATGACGACGTTATGTATCAAAATTGGCTTGTTAAGTGCGGGATCAGCAATAAATCGAGATATACTGGACGTTTAAAATGTACATTGAAATTCTGTTCACATTACTAAAAACTCTCAACACCAATAAATAAAAGTACCCGACGCTAACTGAGAAAGTCGTGTTAACAAACGTTATCAGGCTTACGACCACCACTAATTATACTATAATTAGGAAAACGACAATTTTCCCTGACGGCTCTGAAACACGCAATGTAACAGGCGTAGGTTATGTTTCCCCTTTAAATTGCTCCTTTTAGATTGAAAGTTAATTCCACAATGTTGTCTTGAAAGGATGGTTTAAATTAAAAAGATGCGATTAGTTGTAATTGATTACCCAACTAAGTGAATTGATTATGCTCTTCTATTTCATGCATTCTAGAAAATTGTAGTTAGGTACTGACTGCTATAATTGTGTGAACTATACTCATACTATTTTTAATAATTTGGAAACAATACTAATATCATTATTAAGATGACCACATTTACCACATTTCTTCTTTCCCAGACGATCTCTCCCATCATATCAGTCCTAAGAATTTTAACTGTTAACCAAACAAATGAAAAACAGGAACTACATTGGTAGCTTACACTTTACAGCATTACTGGCAGCCAAGACTCAAACCTAATTAAACATCTCTAATTACATTTAACAGATAAACCATATGTACAGATTCGAGTTACAAATGTTGCCAAGAACAATCGAGCTTCTAATGTCTTCGGTTGAGACATTTTGCCGTTATGGTACAGTTATGCCTGCTTTTGGCAGCGTGGGGTTGTTCTGGGGCGTAGTTTGGGAATTTTTGCTAGATAAGATTATTAAATGTGTGTATGTTAAATTGATATGTGTCCGTGTCTGCGAGTGCTTTGGTCTGTGCGCAAGATTTTGATATTGGTTTTGTAGCGTAGGTACTGACTCTTTATTATATTTACTCAATTTAAAATTACTAGGTACATCAATATTGTAAAGTGGAAAGGTTAACTACTTGTAAGTTTTGTAAAGAGCATGCATATAGAGTGATTTTCTAAATCATTTAAACTCTAAAAAGCTACGTCAAGTAACTCCGTGTGACATAGGTTATTTTTTTATCCCGGATAATCCCGGGTTGCGTAGGGGTCGGAAATGCCTTATCATAATATTTATTGATAAATGGATACACTGATTTCCTATACTTTTGAAATGCATAAACATAACAGTTAATAGGAATACTTATTTAAACGTTTTCGTATTAACATAAAATTAATCAATTTTGGGATAAATACAGTAAATTAGGGATACTTGCATAATTTGAATCAAAATATTGGTTTGGTACTGCATTGAATTATTTATAACATAACTTTGCTGTGGTTTATTAGTTGTTATTTCAGTTCAATAAAGTTAATTTCATTCGGTTTAATGATTCACGCGTTATTTGAATAAATATAATATAGTTGCAATTAATTACAAATTCATAGATAACAAGATAATTATTCAAAAATAAACTCTCTACCTGTATTTTATCCCTGTATCACAATAACACCTAAATACTTGATTTGAATGTGGTTTCGTCCGCTAACAGCTTGTTTTAACCTACGCGAAATTCTTAACTTTTATTCGTTATCTATATGTTACCGGAAATGTTTGAAATCAAAGAATTGTATACAATTCCTAGGAAATGTGTACAATTCCGATACCATTTAGGAAATGTATAAAATATTGTTTAAAAAACTATTTTAATGCATGCATATCCTAGGTAATGTATAATCTTCCTAGGAATTGTATACAATTCCAATATCGTATTAGGAAATGTGTAAAGTAAATGCTTTCTGTAATAAAACACGTTGTTATTTTTTTTATTATAGCTCTTATTGATACAATCGGGTAACAGTCATACCGTAAAATTGTAATAATATTATGTTCATATTATTATCTTACTAATTAACATTTTAAAAATCAACTATCTAACTTTTAACGTAAATATCACAAAATCAACTTATATTTATTCTTATAAAATCAAATTTTCATTTGGCAAGTAATCAGTCCCCTCGTCCCGCTGTCCCCGCGTATATTTGGCGCAGTCGGATTGTATAATCCGCCGTATTACATTACGGCTAGCTGTTTTAATATGCCGAAAATTCGTCTTTTTCCAAAATTCTACAAAAAGGCGGTCGCGAGCCGTTCGTGGGGCTCCTATTTCTGTGTAGTTTTAAAAAACACGAACATAACCTAACCCACCCCCTTATCCAAACCAAAAATTTCTGATTACGAATTATCGGCATAGTTACTACAAAATGCCGACCGTTTGTAAACGGCCAGATTATATACAATTTGCCTGCGACATATCAATATCTTAAATGTTTTACATTTCCGATAGCTATTTAGGAAATGTATAGATTTCCTAGGAAATGTGTATAAAATAATTTATTTCACACATTTCCGTGCGATTTTAGGAATTATATACATTTCCTAGGAATTGTATACAATGACGGATTACATACATTTCCGGTAACATATATATATATATATATATATATATATATATATATATATATATCTTAGATTACAAAATAAAGTACAGATGGAGCATGACAACCGCCCGTCGCCCTTGTCAAAGAAAATACGAAATCAAAAGCAAATACGTCGCTGCACCAGTGCTATAGCGCATATAGTGTCATGCAATACGTCAAAAAGGGTTTGCAATTTTAGTAAAAAAATGCTGTCTTGTGATAATAAAACGCTGTAAAATTTGTTCCCGAAAACAAAAAAAAAAGATGAAACATCGTTTCACAGGTTTTCTGTAGATTATTTGGCTGATTTATTTCTTTATACGAATAATAATTTTACAGATATGAAGGAATACAAAACTTCAACGTATGTTGCCAGTATTTTGAAAATGAATTTGCCATTTTTATTGGTAAAACGGTAAAATGGTTAAAAGATCTTCAGGGTAATGCTGTTGGATTTTTCGATCGTGATTGTGATTATTTGTATAGTGCACTAAAGGTTCATGATCATTATTAGATTATTTTAATAAGCATAATACATTATTTTGTTACTTTTATAAAGCTTAAAAACGTCATAGTCGTTTTCGCTAGCGATTTAATTTATGTGAACTCCATGATGAAAATAAAATGTCCCGTATTCTCGACTAAAAACTACCGCTATTCGCATTCATATATTTTGAAAAATAAAAAATAATATAATTATTATAGTTAATATTGAAACTTTATGTGATTTATTTAATTAAAAATTGAATATAATTATTTTGTCCATATACAACTTTAGTAGGCAGGTACTTTATATAATAAAAGAATTTTTACAATATTATAAAAAAAATATCATAAACCCGAAATTATATTAAAATAAAAATTAAAACTTGACTGCTAATTTATGTATATAGCCTACGTCACTACCGCCACTAACATAATAATTCAGATGATTGCAATGAAACCTCACATCTCAAAATCGGTCCAACGGTTTATACTGCAGGGCGTGTCAAAGAAATATTATACATACATACATAAACTCGAAAAACATAACCCTCTTTTTTCCGTAGTCGGGGAAAGATTTGAGAAATTTTTCAATATCCGGTAACATTACACGCACACAGAAGTACCGTGTACGTACAGTGCAGCGGCGAAATGACAGCACACATAGCTTTATTGAAAATGACGATAAATCATTCGGTTTAGTTCGGCAACGCTCCATCTGTCTTTTATTTTGTAATCTAAGATATATATTCTCTTATATATAAAATTCTCGTGTCACAATGTTAGTCTGCATACTCCTCCGAAACGGGTGGACCGATTCTCATGAAATTTTCTGTGCATATCGGGTAAGTCTGAGAATCGGCCAACATCTATTTTTCATATGTACCACGGGCGAAGCCGGGGCGGGCCGCTAGTATATATATATAAAAGAAAGTCTGTATGTTCCAACACTTATAACTCGAGATCTGCTGAACCAATTTTCATGGTTTTGGATTTGTTGGATTTGTCACCGCCCAGAATAGCAGAATAAATCATAAAAACAACAAAAACTAGACGAATAAATATTTTCCCAAAATTTTGATTTTCGTACATGTCAATCATTAGTTGTCAATCCTGTCAAATACGGAAAATAATGTTTGACATTCATGCGTTCAAAAATGTATTATACAGTGTAAAATAATTAAAAAGTAAAAAGGGTGAATAAATATTGTTTGTATTATTTTAAAATCAATTATCAAAAAGTGCAATAAAAGCAGATACATAAAAATTCCTCAAATGATTGTGTTTACGCGTGTTTTCAGAAATTAATAAGGTATTTTTGGTGAGGAATCTAACCAAGAAGGTTAGTTCGCTTAATTATTAAAAAGAAATTCTATAAAAATGTAAAAATTCTGACAATTATAATTTGTTGCAATTTCGTCGACTGCTTCAACAATATTGCGTTGACATAATAAATAATAATATTATTATGTATATAACGTTAAAATTGAAACGGAGCCCCTGATTCATTGGTTCGAACCAAGCTAAATTGCGTTTTGAAGATTACATCCATTTACGCGATGCAATTAGCACAGAGAAGAAGATGCAGAAAATGTTGGTCTGTTTACTGCGACATACACAGGTCATGAATATGCGCAAGATGCAATGACATACATAATATTTTCGTCATTATGGTCGGCCAGATCTATTCATTACACTTATTACATGTAATCCGAAATGGATGGAAATTATTCAACTGCTGCTTCCCGGACAGATATCAAGTGATCAGCTCGACATTACCACACATGTTTTCAAGCAAAAAATCCGACCATGAGTAACAAAAGCAACACATCTTTGGGATTATTCAATGATGGATGTATTCAATCGAATGACAAAAATAAGGCTTGCAGCATGCACACATTTTAATTTGGTTAGTCGAAAGAATTCGGGCGGATAAAAATTGTATGTGCGGGGATTGCTAATCCTGTAACCGATCCAGAACGACATGACATGATGTTCTAATCACGAATATATGATTCATGGACCGTGTGGCACCATCAACCGCCAATCACCATGCATGGTTGACAGCGAGTGTTCCAAAAGGTATCCACGAAAATTGACGGCAAAGACCATCACAGGCAACGATGGTTACCCACTGTATAATCGTAGGTCGCCCGATGATAGTGGTAGAAGTAGATCTATCTTAATTAAAGTGAAAGGAAACGATTTGTGGTCGACACCAGATAAAGAACGAAAAGAGTTAATTCGAGTGCATCCCAGGCTGCAAAACGTAGTTTAATTCAATAGGTAATTTTTCTCTGACACGTGTAGGTATGAAGTATTTAAGTAATTATTTTTTTTATTCTATTTCTATATGTGTTATTCATCGAAATAAAAAGCCATTATACCTATATCTATATTTATTTTGTATCATTGTATTCCGTTCATCATAGCCTAAATTAGTTCCAAGCCCAAAGGTAACACGACATTCATTGACTGGGCGGTACAAAGTTCGCCGGGCCAGCTATTAGTTACATAAATAAACTCCCATACACACCTTTTCACCAAAAATATTAGAGAATCCTTTTTCAAGTTATTGTATTTCATACAAAAATTAATCATAAACCAAACTAAATCAATCATACCACAAATGACACTAAATCAATGTACTCAGAAATCTATAAGATAGTTCAAGTGAAGTCGTTAATCTTATCTCAAAGAAGTAAGTCGATAATACAAGAGAAACCACTTACTGCACTCGATTCCTTCAAACTAAACTGACAATTAACTGGCGGTTCTAACTTTTCTTTAAGGAACTATGACAGAAAGCATCCGAGGTAAGCTTTGGCCACAGAATACATAATAGTAGCTAAACGCTACAGAACGGACACTCTCCGCCTCCCGCCAAAATTAAACTTACCTCACCCCCGCGCGATCAGACATAAAATGGGCCATATTTTTCTGCAAGGACGATACGCAACGAAGATTGACAACATTAATCAAATTGACTTAAAGTAATTTTATTATTTTGGATTTGTGATTATCGTTTTTCGTAGAAAATGGTTAGATATTGTGCTGTTTACGGATGTATTTCATCAGAAAAACGCGAATTTTTTTTTACGCTAGTCACAAATGTGCCAACCATAAAGCGTTAACACACACATTTGCAGTCTCTACAGTGTGACTGTCAAAACGATCATTTTGTATGGAGTGTCCGGGGTGTGCTTTGGCTTTACGAGAATAATATAGAAAGATAGAATTGAGAAGCATACGATTATATTTTATTATTATTCATACTTTATTGCTCTGAAATAACTTAACTAGGAACTTATTCTAATTATAAATTAAATCAAATGGCGGTCTTATCGCTAAATAACGATTTCTTCCAGACAACCAGACGTACGGAAGGAAGTTAGTTTGAGGAGAGGAATAGGGCAGAGATTATATTTGTAGAAATTGTAGAAGGAATACAATCGTAAATCCTTATTTTTTATGGATAAGGCTTTTGATGCACTTAAAATTACTTGATAAAAGAACAACCTTTTGTTTTTGAAAGTCGGTTAAAAATAATACAAAACAATATTATAAAAACGTTTTAACATTAACTATCCTTTAAATATATTATTAACCAGTAAAAACAAAAACTAAAAGCAACGTTAGCTAAAATTCAACTCATTTGGGATTATTCAAATACAGAAAATTTTATTAAAGTCTCGAACAAAACACGATTCATTAAAACATTACATTATCGCCCTATCTCACTTAACATTAAAAAATTCGCTGTATTTTTCAACAGCATTGCTAAGTTCATTGAACTTTTACTCGCTTTAATACATACATTTTGTCAACGAGTGCTACCTATTAAATAATTCATTTAACCTTTGCCACACAAATAGGTTTATATTCAAATTAATATCTATTAAAAAAGCGTGTATTTTTTGTTGTTTATATGAAACGTGGATAAATATACGAAATTTATCCACGACAATAATGGAATTGAATCAATTTAAAAACATTAAATCTCAAGATAAATGATTCATTTTATCAGCAGATCAATAAGAATTCATACGTCGTCTCATGAGTATTTCAGAGTGTTCTCTTCAATTATAATGAAAATGTAACATATTATGTAAATCGTAAAAGTTGCCTTCTTATTAATTTTTGTCATCAAGGTAATAATTATGTGAAAAGAAACAGTAGATATACATCAACAATTTGAGCCTAATATTTATTTTACCGAATAATAAAGTTTAAACTGTAATTAAACAGCCACTACTTGATTACATAACTAAATAAAAATAATTATTTCTAACGAACTAACTGCAGTCCGTTCACAATAAAGTGAAATTAAATCAACACACTAAAATGGGTCAAAAGCGTCTTTTAGTGGAAGAAAAACGCAAAGATGCATGAGTAATCAGTTAGGAACTCGTGCAGAGAATTACAAGTAAGATATTTAAACACAGAGTAGGAAATTCAGTACCATAAATAATTTATTTATTTCATTTTCTATATTGCTTTGAAAGTATCGATAAAACTTTATCAGAAAAATAATGCGATATGGAAAGTATTCTAATAATATTAGGTCAAATATATGAGTCGCGGAAGAATTCTAACAAATACCCGCGGCCCCATCATTAAAGCGGCTCGACGGAACACAGTGGGGTTTTAGTCGGTAAGAATCCGACATAACCCACGGCTCCTTCCCCGGGGGCCGTGGGTATCTTTGGAAGATTTCCCCACTATAAAAAAAAAAAGGTCAAATATATGAAAAATAAAATTAAATCTATATAATCTTCTATAATATAAAAATGAATCGCAAAATGTGTTGGTAAGCGCATAACTCGAGAACGGCTGAACCGATTTCGATAATTCTTTTTTTATTATATTCCTTGAAGTACGAGGATGGTTTTTATGTAGAGAAGTACCACGGGCGAAGCCGGGGCGGACCGCTAGTATATTATATAAATGAAACCGTTTTCCTTGGTCACGGCATCACCCGTGAACGGGTGGACCGATTTCGATAATTCTTTTTTTATTATATTCCTTGAAGTACGAGGATGGTTCTTATGTAGAGAAAACGTAAACATGTACCACGGGCGAAGCCGGGGCGGACCGCTAGTAAAACAATAAAAGTTCACAGTTATACTTTAATAATTGAAATTAGAAAAGTTTTCATACGTGTGTATAACTAAGAGGATTAGAGTTAGGATGAGAATTTTGTCACAATACAACCAGTAAAAGCAAATAGTCTAAATTAGCTTGCTCATTGTCAGTACAAGGGCTTTCCGAGTAATGTTTTCATAGTCTAATCTTTCTACGTGACCTATTTCTACATTTTGGTATCTGTATTTTTGCTCTGTAGCCATTCTCAGTGCCGCAGTACATGAGAAGATAAATGCGGTCGCTATTGCTAATTCGCATAATTCGTTACAGACTAATCAAGCAAGTGGTCTGTTTACTAAAGTACTGTACTGTGTACTCTTGAGACAAAATGCTTCGCTTTATAAATTTTCTTAAAGTTGGTAACGCTGTTACTCTTTTGGCGGTTTTTTTAACTATTTTGTATTGGAATACGGATGTAGGTTAAATGTAACGGCACTAGGTAATATTTTTTGTACCTAGATACTAATTATATAGTTCAACGGTATAATTAATACTAATTATATTATTTGGTAATACTTTCAATATATCAAACGTCTATTGATAAATCAATGATATTATTTATTTTTTTGTAAAAAGTTTCCAAGGTGATTTCACTTGCATCTTCGCAACTTGTTTTAAATTTTAAAGGATTTAAATTTCAGTTTTTTAAATTAATTAATTTAATAATTTCACTGGTTAATAAACAAACACGAGAGACCAGACCTGAGTTCAAGTTTGTACAAATAAATTAACCTCTTTACATAGAAAATAACGCAGAAATGTAATACCAAGTCCCACATTTAAAATGAACAAGCGCGAGTGGAAATCTAGGACTCATATCATTAGATATTATCATAAAGCTTAGTGTGCACTAAGTAATTATTGTTAGGGTGTGTTCACAAGCGACCGAAAATATTTGACCGAATATAAATTCATTATATTCACAAAAGTAGCATATAAATAAAGTTAAACAGTAAATACAGGAAAAAAGTCCTACCAGTTGTTTTGAGGTAAGAGGAGTTATGTCTATTTGCAAAGGAACTCAGTCAGTTCTCTGTAGAAAGGGCTATT